>JASAMY010000254.1:0-47079 GCA_030248085.1 Paralinhomoeus sp. GSCO2_6
ATTTACATGTATAAGAACTTTTAGTTTCTTTCCCTGCGAAACTCGGATTCGAGAAATGCGCCCAACAGTCCGTCTTTCTTCGAATTGAGCGAAGTTTACAAATTGATGTACAATGTACACGGCAGGGGGCAGGGGGAGCAAGTCAACAAAATCGTGAGCATTCTGGTGAATGCCGCCTTGGCTACACCACTGGCTATGGACGCGGCAGCGTGCCTCGTGGCGTGCACATGAGCGCATGCGTGGTGATGCAGTCGACGAGCGTGGCGCTGAGGCCGCCGTGAAGGGTTCCCACGAGGTTCGAGTGCTCCTCGCGCACCGTCAACGCGATCGCGCACTTGCCCTCACTCGCCGACACCACACAACTCTGTTAAGAGCACAAGAATTGAGACTATGAACATGCACTGCGCAAAACGAAAAACGGAACTCGGCACACCTGGGCAAAAATTCGAGAAGCAAACGAGTTGGATTCGGCAGTAGCTCTGTGTAAAGCTTAAAGAGAGAGAGAGAGAGAGTGTGCGCGATACGATTTCGATAGCTAGATCTATAGCTTACATCAGCAATGGCATTGCGTAATCAATAACGTGGTCTTTAACTCATAACTGATTTGACGATTCATAAGGTTGATGCGCACACTCTCCCCTGAATATAATTTGAAGTACCGGTTAGGAGCCATTTTATTACAACGTATCTGAAAGATAGGAGTTGGTTTTAAATTTCGTTGATACAGAAATTTGCAGATGTACGCAAATTGTTATGCCTTAGCAACCTACAACTTACCTTTCAGTTGTGCGCAAATTTTACCTGAGCAATTTTGTCTATTGCTATAACTGTATCGAGGAAGCGACAAATGGCGTTTTAGGCAGGTCGGTCATAGGTCTCGTCTGGGCTTAGGCCTCGCTCGCTTGCTTTAGGCTCGTTTGGCAGCAAACGTAATCTTCTGACCCCTTTCGGGTTTATCTTTCTAATTTACGCAATTTAGTATTTGAAAGAAAAAAATTTTTTGAGCGAAGGTCGATACGTCTCTGAAAGGAATAGCCTAAACAATGAGTCTGTTTGGTCAGCAGCAGCAGCAGCCTGCAGCGACAGGTGGATTGTTTGGCACCAAGACACCATCTGCGGGGGGCTCGACTTTTGCGTTTGGCGCTACGCCCGCAAAGACGGCAGCCGCGCCAACGACCTCTGCAGGTGCTCTCTTCCGCTCATCCTATGTTGAGAACTTTTGAATGAGAAGGGGCGAAGAAACTTGTTTAGGATTCCAGTTGCCGACGTTCAGTTTTACAGCGGCCACGACGCAGGCGCCAGCGCCGCCCGCGTTTTCCTTGACGACGTCAACCCCGTCCGTTGCTGCAGCGAATCCGACCGTAACTTTTCACAGATGCAACAACGCTGATTCTGTGGAAAGCGACAGTCGTATCTTTATCCTACAGAGTCAAGCAGCGCCCGCGTTTTCCATAACCGCTGCCGCGACTCAGCCGGCTTCTACCAGCATTTTTGGCGCGCCGAAGACGACGACTGCACCTCCGTCTACTACCGCTGGTGTGGTCGGCTTGGGCGGAGTCTCTCAGGCCGCCGTGTCGGCCTCTCAACAGAGTTCGAAGTGGGCTTGTCGTCATTGCAGCGGCCTACTCGATTTTGCGCGTTTCAGCGACTTGTCCAAGCCCAAAGACGCTCGCCTGCCGCCGGAATTGATGGCGCTCGTCACTCAGCTAAAGTAAGGTTATCTTAACTGTATTCTCGTATCGTGTGGCAATTGTGCTCAATGACTTCCGCCACGCTCTAGAGCGGCGGTCGCGTCGCAGACGAGCGATCTGGACCGAATGTCGCGGGCTGAGCTGCGGTTCGTCGCCGAGCTGGACGAGGAGATTGGCGCCGTCTCGGGCCGAGTGACGCGCAGCGCGCACGCGGTCGGCCAGCTGGGCCGCGACTCGCAGCTTCTCCAGCAGTCGGCGAGGGAGGCGCTCGCGCGCGCCGAGGCCTGCGCTCGGCGGCGCGGAGTGCAAGGCGCGGCCCTGGCCGCACCGGCGCCGCCACCAGCATCGCTAGCCGACTACGGAGCCGAGCCTCTCGACTACCTGCAGAGGATGGCAAGCAGCTACGAACAAGAGCTTGCCAAAGCGCAGGAGCAGCTCAAGGGCCTCGAGGCGCTGCTGCTGCGCCGTCTGCGCGCGCTCGAGAGAGGCGAGCCGTTTGCGGCGTCGGACCGACCGTCCAAGACCGGTGTGCACCAGTATGGACCAGAGACAACGTGGAAGCAACGCGTCTCGTCGTGTCGCTTCAGAAATCGTGGAACATCTGCAGCGCATGGAGATTCTGGTCAAGGCTGCCGCCAAGAAGGCGGCTCTGGCGCACGAGGCTGTCGACGTGAGCGTTGTGTCGTCGTCGTCTCCGCTTCCTTCTAGCTAGTAGTTCCTCCTTGACGCAGGACGCGAAGGAGCTGTGTCTCCGCCAACGTCGCGCCTTCTACGGCGGCTGGACGCCCAACCCTTTCGAGGAGGGGGAGGAGGAAGGCAAGGGACGGTCGCCAAGGGGCGATGCGAGTCTCTCCCGCCTGCAGGGACCGCACCCGTTCGACACGCCCTCTCAGACGGCCATTCTGAGTCGCGTGGGAGCGCTGGTGGCGCAGCCCAAAGCGCCAACAGTCGGCGGCTTCCTGGGCCAGCCGGCGCAGACGACCTCGCTCTTCTCGACCACCGGCTCCTCGTCGCTCTTCGGGGCCGGCGGAGGCGGGGGCGGCTTGTTCGGCACGTCGACGACCGCGCCGGCCAAAAGTCTATTCGGCGGGGGCGCCACTTCGTCGGCTGGAGGTGGCCTATTCGGCTCGACGACAGCGCAGCCGCAGTCGACGTCGCTCTTCGGTACGACAAGCGGCGGTCTGTTCGGCGCCAAGCAGCCGACAGGGGCGGCGACGAGCTCGTCTCTCTTCTCCACGCCGGCCACGACGCAGTCCGCTGGACTCTTCGGTCGGCTCTCACTGACTGTCCGCTGTGTGTGCTGTGTGTCCTGCCGCCTATGCAATGTCCACTCCTTGCAGGTGCGTCAACGTTCAGCACGCCCTTCAACAGCTCAACGTCGGGCACGCTTTTCGGAGGCGCCGCCGCCAACAAACCTTTTGGTACCTAGGTGGACCACACGTGTTTTGTTGTCGCGTCTCAGTCGGCATGTGTAGTAGTCTCGTCGTCTATGTTCTCAAGGAGGAATACGGTTCGTGTCGACGCGGAAATACACTTGTCGTGGCCGGTTAGTGCGTTGTTACACACTCGGTCTTCGTCGGTCCCGCGACTGGGTACTGGCACTAGTCTAGTAGTTGTAGCGCGACCGCAGTAGTAGTTGTACGATTGGGACAGAGTTGTCCGACCAAACAAATGGAGCGGCTGCCTTTCGCGTGTGGTCGGTGCGAGGCGCAGTTCCTCAGCAGCGTCGTGCTCGACATTCACGTGACGACGAGCCACGCTCTCGACGCGCTAATTGGCGAATATGACGCCGTGTTGGGCGTCGACTCGCCCTCGGAGGCGCCGACTAAGGAGGCGGCGACCCAGACGCTGACATCGGCGGTGTCGGCAGCCTCTCCTCTGGCCGACGTGTCGGTGGAGACGCTCAGAAGCGTCGTGAACAGCCTGCCTCCGCCGTCCGCTGTCGCGTCGACGCCGAGGCTCGGCCATAGCGACGCGCTCAGCATGGCCGCCGACTATTTCCGATTAGGCAACGCAACTGGCGACGGGTCTCAACAGCAGCTCGGCACCATGGACTGGGCTCCGGCTTCGTATGCCGTGACGACACTGGCGACTTTGGACGCACCGCGCGTTCGCTCTCGTCATGCCGACGAGGAAACGAGAGAAGCGGCCGCCGCCCGAGACAACGACTGCGCTTACCGCGGTACCATAGAGAGTCCACCGCCGCAGTCGCCGTTTCAGTGTCGACTCTGCCCCGGACTGTCGGTGGGTTGCTTCTTGTGCGTTCTCTCGAATTCGACACACAGTTCACGTTTGCTTGCAGTGGCCCTATCGACTGGCTTTTCGTCGTCACTGGCTGCTGGCGCACGCGAGCGGCGGGGGCGACGACGCCGCTTGTCCGGAGCCCCACTGCACTTGGAAGGGCCAACGGAACGGCGGCTTCGTCGCGCACTTCACCAAGGAGCACGTCGTCAGCTCCATCTTTGACGGCTTCTATTCGGACGGGGAAATGGCAGATGAGGATTTGGTCTGCGACCTCTGCTCGCTGCGCTTCGTGGACGTCGACTCGGCGGTGCTGCACGACTTCGAGCACTCGACGCTGTTGCGCCGCTCGCTGGCCTTCGACTGCCGCCTGTGTCGACACCGCGTCGCGTTGACGGCCGAGAGTTTCAAGGAGCACCTGGGCTGGCACTCCAAGTGGCGGGACCGCTCTCGCAGGGCCGACGGGTCGCCGCCGCCCTTGCTCGAGTGTCCCATCGACGACCGAGCAGTCGACAGGACGATCTGCAGATTCGTGGCTGCCGACCTGGAGGCGCTGGTGGAGCACGTCGAGTCGACGCATCACGTTCAGCTCCTGCTGGAGGACTGCTCTCGCTGCCGCAAGCGTCACGGCTCCGTTAGGGCGTGGCGCCGCTGCTTCTACGACTTCCAGACGCGCCACTTTCACTGCTCGGTCTGCTCGGCCAGGCTGCGCGGCTCCGAGCTGGCCAGACACCGACGAGCGTGCGCCTTTGTCGAGCCGCTGGCCGTCGTCGGCAGCGACGGCGTTCCCACGCACTCGGCGACGAAGACGACGACGACGACGACGACGACCGCTGCCGCTTCGTCGCTCGCGTGGAGTCCTAGCAACTTCCAGTGGAGCAAAACCCTCAACGCCCCCTCTCTACGTCGTCTGAATTTGTAACTCCGCGTCGACGCGTCACGCCTGCCATCTTGCCTTTGTCGTCAGTTCGCACCACTGCCGCAATTTTCTCGGCTCGTAGGTACCGGTGGCGTAATAGCATAGAACGACGTCGTCCACTTATAGATTTGATAGGGTACCCGCAGCTGCAGTGTGCGCCGTGTTTGTGTGAGCTTGTGTCTGGGTTCCGTTTTTGTGCTGGGCGAAGCGAAAATTATCCGTCAGCACCGACGCGTCCAATCGGAAGCCCGTGCGCGAAGCCAGCGCTTTAGTTCCCAGCGCCGAGCCGGCGCCGCTGCGCCAAGTCGAGACCCGAGTAATTACGCTCATCCGGGCGGGGCCGTTTGGCGTCGCCGCACTGCCTCGCCTCGACGCATCACCGGCACGCATATCGGCGCCGGCATTTTCTCTCCAGCTTTGAAGTCGTCGGCATTTGTCTCCTCGGCGGCGGCGAAGCGGCGCCGCCCTCGGCCACGGTCATCAATTTGTACTCGCGCGCGCGAGCGAGGAGGGCGGGCGCGCCTGCGTTCCCCTTGGATTCGGCAGACCTACGCAAACAGCTGTTCTGCCGGCCGAGGAGGCGCTAAAAGTAGTCGGCAGCAGTCGTCTCCGCCAAATAAGTTGTTTTCCAGCCGAGTCGGTGGCTCGGCAATCCGCTTTTCGTCGCCCGTCACCGGCGCGTTATCGATGCCCGTACGCCTCGCCGCCTGCGACCCGCCGGGTGTACAACGCCTCCGGTCTCCGTCCGTTTATTAGCTTAGGCTTCTAGAGTAGCCCTTTTGAAGCTGCTGGGCCCGGCCTGAATGAACAGAGCGTAGACTTTCGGAGACGGAAGTAGGACAGCTCCACGACTACAAGTTCTCTCTGAAAGGCCCGATTTTATTGCCAATCATACGCTGTTATGAGCTCGCACTGGATTTGCACAATCGCCTTTACATGTTGTCGTCTGTTTCCTGGCTACTGCACTGGCTGTGCATCATTCGATTCTCCTGATTTTTAGCCTTCTCAAGAACAGAGGTTAACGCAATGGAAGGCAGCAACATATTCCTACTTGGACTAGGCGTCCTCTTTGCCTGGGCAGCGATCATGGTATTCTTTTCTCGAGAAGAGATTTTTCGAAAGTTCATTCAACGGTATCTCTGCTGCCGACGCGTCTCCAATGTTCATGCCGACTCGTCTTCGTCCGCAGCTGCGGCGCTGTCACAAGCGACCCGCTTCAACAAGCGTCCGTCGTCTCTGCCGGCCTCTCTGGGCTACCGGTCGGCGTCGTCGCCGTGTCGGCTGACGCTGCGCCAGCTCTCACGCCTCGAGCAGCTCTCGCACGCGCAACAGGCGCGCAAGGGCTCCCTGCAGCCGGCGCCGCTCAAGTCGAGGCCGTCCGCGGATTCGTCCTCGGCGGCCACCTCTCCTCCGTCTACTCGGCGGCCGCCGATGCGGCGCAGTGAGCGGCTGCCGACGACAGTGGTGCGACGCGTCTGCGAGACGATACCCGAGGCGAGCTCGGCAAGCAGCTGCGAGGCGCTGCACAAGCTCAGCGTCCCCGACACCTCGCCCTCCGTCCTCGGCCGCAGTCGGCGCGCTATGAGCGTCGGACACTCTCCCGCCAGAGCCGCGCCGCCGTCAGCCAGGAACGACGACTCGAGCCGAGCAGAAAGTCAACCGGTCAGAAAAATTACCGTTGCATGACGAGATCTTGGAGTAATTCTTTTGCGCGTGTACTGTACAATAGTCGGTGCTGTGGCGTACACATGCACTTGAAATGTGTAGAGGAACACGTAAAAAAAAGCGTTGCAGCAGCACCCCGATGCTAACACAGCGCAGCCCACAATAAGTCGATAAGTCGAGTTCCCGACAAATTGCGCAGCACGTGTCAAACTGGCACACAGCGCCGAAGTGCAGCAGCTGACGGCTGGGAAAAAGCGCTAGCCGCCTGTCGGTGTCGACGGCGTCGAGAGCACTATGACTGGTCCCGCGCAAGATATATCGCTGACTGACGACCGACAAGGCTTCCGATCTCTGTGCGTGCAATCAGCGTGCCAAGAGACAGCGGTGAGAAGAACGGCGACGATTGCTTTCCGTCACGACGGGTACCTACAAAGAAAGACGTACGTACGACTGGCATGCGACGCGGTGAGAGACAAAGCGCGGCGGCGGATGGAGGAACACGAGAGCAAGGGGGGCGCGCGCGCCCACTCGCGCCTGCGAGTCGGCGGCGCTGATCACAAAAGAAGCTGATTCGACGAAGCTCCGATGCTGGCTCTGCCTAGGGGCGACTGCTTGACTGCGCGCTCTCCTCTTCTTTGGCGTCCGCGTCGGGTGGCGCCGCGTCTTCGGCCGACTTGGCGACTTTTTCGGCGGGAGAATCGTCGGCGAGCCGCGAGCCGCTCCTCTTCCGCTCGCGGCCCCGTCGGCAGGCGCTCAGCGCCCTCTCGAGCACGCCGAACAGTTCCGAACACACCCACTCGTTTCGAACCTGAAAGAGACTACTGTCGGTAGAATCGACCTAGCCGTACAGACAAACTGCAAAAAAAAAGTGACGACGCACAGAGATACTGGGTGCAAAAAGCCGTGCACAGATGAAAACTGAAAAGAGCGGAAGTCTCGAAAAGGGGAACGATCGAGACCTCTTCGAGCGACCTCTTCGACAGCCGCAAAGGGGCTGCCTCATCTCGAGACAGAGGAGGGGGAGGGGGTGGCACTTACGGACAAGACGAAGACGTGTATGGCGGTGCCGCCGTCGTCCGCGGCGCTGAAGCGTATCTTTTTGACGGCGGCGCGCTCGAGGAGCATCTCGGGGAAGACTTTGGCGTTGAGCACCAGCCGCAGACTGCCCTGCGCGCGCATCACTGCAACCAAGAACCTCAACTCAATCTTTTCTTGCTAAAAAGCCAACATAGCGTTCGATTACTGATATTCAGCCGTTTTATCATCCTATGACAGTGTCATAATGACACTGACAAGCACTGAACTTCTAAAAAGTCTCGGGGTAGGGGGTGGGGTTGAGAGGGTTGTGATTTCAGAGGGGTGGGAATTACCGAACCCAACCCCAGTTGCAAACAGTCAGGTGGCGGGGGGGGGGCAGGGGGAGACTCAGTTCCAAGAGAAAGGGTACCAGGGGCAGGGTCTCAGAGGGCAGGGGAAGGGAACACTCAGCCTATTACCGACCCAGTCTCGTCTCCGACTGCGATTCGTCGTTGGTTCTCCGATTGAGTCGTAGAATGCCGGCGCCACGCTCCGCCCAACTCGACTTGTCCTTGTCGAACTGATGCAGCTTGCACGTCGTCTGCGCAGACGGCCGAATAAAAAAGGGGAATTGGTTGTTGAGTTGGAGTGATACTTGGATCAAATTCTCCTCTCCCTCTTCGCCGGTGACCACCTCGACAGGCGGAGGAGGCGCGACTTTCTCACTGGCCGACGCCGACTCCTTTTCCTTGTCGGGCGACACTTTCTCGGAGCGGACTTCTGAAAGCGCGGCCAACTCTACGATAAGGTCCACTTAGAACACGTCGGCCACCTTCTGTAGCCTTCGACTTCGCAAACGCGGCCGCAGCGGAATCGGAGGAGCTGGCCGCTTTTTCCGCCAGAGCGTGAAAGCCGTCGGCAGGGCCGTCGGAAGCTGTCGACGCCGACGACGAGTCGACGACCACTGCAGCGGATTCTTCAGAAGAACTGCTTGCAGGCGCATCGACGGAGCCGGCGATTTTCGTCTTTCCTTCCTCAGCGTTGGGTTCTGCAGATGCGGTGATGGGGAGGTCGCTCTTGGCTTTGGCCTTAGCAGAACACTTCTTCAGAGGTGTTCATTCAACTTCAGAAGTTTGCAGCGTTCAACACACCGTAACCCTTTCGGCGATCTGAGCACCGAAGACAAAGCCGCTCGTGGACGAAGAGTCGTCGTCCGACTTGGCCGACTCTTTGCCAGCTCGTTTCACTGAAAGGGTGCTGCCGAATGGGTTCTTGACGGCGCTGACGTTGCCATTTTGGTTAGCGAGTGAGGAGCTCTTATTCTTCGACCAGATTTCGTCCGTTTTTGCCGTCAGCAACGACGGCTTGAACGAAAACGTCGACATTTCGCCCTCGCCTACAAACCGTGTGGTGCGTTAAACGCGAGCCGAAGCAACCAACTAAGCACAAACCGAACGACCAAGCGGCGAACTATAACGTACGTACGTACGGTGTCAGTTGAAAACCGCACACGTTAAAAACCGCACACGTCAAAAACCGCACACGTTAAAAACCGCACACGTTGAAATTTCTCATTCATTGCATCAAGCTGCTGCTATCAACACAATGAGAACGACATTCCCCTGGTATGTCAATAAGCAATCCCGTTGTACTTAGCACATTGCTGTACCCACAAGAAACCCTGATGCACTTTCGTTCTCCAAAATACAAACTGGACATCGAGCAACAAGTAAAGGCGACACTGGCTATTGCTGCACATCACCGATATCCAACAAATTGTGGCTCATGTTCTCCGCCTGGTGCCTGACGTGCGGAACGACGTCATCGTGATTGATGGGCTGCCGACGCAGCTCCAAGTCGTCCAACATGTCGCTGAAGCGCTGTCGCGCGCGCGAGAGAGCCGTTTCCGAGTCCCAGTATTCGGGTCGGCGCAATGCCGGCCGTCGCACGTGACCGAGTAGCTGCTGGGCGGCCTGCGAGCTCTCCACGAACAGCTGCTGCACGCGAGTGAGGAACTCGGCCAAAGGCGGGTGCTGGACGCTCTCGAAAATCGTTCCCAGCCGGCTGTGAAAGCCTGCAAATAAATGGAACATGTTTCCTCACCGTGCGACAATTCAGTACAGTGCGGAACTCGCGAGACTGGCGGTACGCGTTCTTCAATCCCAGCCTGTGGATGCTCTGGATCCACCACCCATCTGCTTCCCGAGATCCGAAGGGTGCTCACGGTCGGCCTTTCTCTGCCTGAGTTGTGAGAACCAATACAAAAAAAAAATAATAATATGGAGATAAGCAGGCAAGACAGCACCAGCCCCTTTCGCGAGTCTAGCAATGGATTGGCAGTGCTGACAGCGGAGCGTGAGCGATTCTCCATCGTTGCTGACCCTGTGGATGGTAAACACAAACGTGTGATTCGGATTCTCGCGGCTCGTGAACAATGCGACCCGTTGTACTGACGTCCGCCAGGACGTCTACCAGCCAACCTACACCTGTACATACCGTACTCTTGCTCTCTTCCTCTTCAACACTGGACTCCAGCGGCGCTGAACTTTCCCAAGGACGCCAGCCACCCGCCGACCGGCTTCCAGCAGCCAGGCGTCGCGTCTATCCCTCAAGCGCCGCCAAGCCAAGCCCCTGCCGACTGGACTGCAGCTGCGCCCTCTGATCCAGCCGCCGTCGGCGCTCAAGGCCTGCCTACGGCCCAAGCGGCATCCCTCTGCTGACAAGCGGCGGCGGCAGCGCGCCTGCTGCAAGACTGGACTGGACACCCGCGGCACAAGCGGACGACGCCGAGATAGCGTCCCTCTCCCCTCCCCTCACTGCACATAAATACCCTCGCCCAGTCGACAACACACAGTTCCTTGTACATATGAATCTGTCTTCGTGAACCTCGCCGTATCGTATCCCGTTTCGTGTAGTGTTCGCCAGTTTGTACAGAAGTTTGTATAGAAGAGCCTTGTACAGGCGCAGTCAGGCTTGCCGTTTCAGTACAGTGTTTCTGGAGCGCCAGGCAGGATCCTCCTAGGCTTCTGACTGTCGGTTCGAGATTCGTCGGCTGTTGGTTAAGCCGCTACTTGTTCCAATCGCTCAACTAAAACAGGGAGGATCGTAGAGTTGATCGGTGCGTCAGCGGGACCTGTGTGCCCGGCAACGTGAGACCCACAAAGTGGGGAGGATCTGACTCGTCGGTCGGTGCGTCAGCAGGACCTGTGTGCCTGGCAACGTGAGACCTGTTCGTGGGAAGGATCGTAGAGTTGATCGGCGCGTCAGCGGGACCTGTGTGCCCGGCAACGTGAGACCCACCTTGTGGGGAGGATCGACTCGTCGGTCGGTGCGTCAGCGGGACCTGTGTGCCCGGCAACGTGAGACCCACAAAGTGGGGAGGATCTGACTCGTCGGTCGGTGCGTCAGCGGGACCTGTGTGCCCGGCAACGTGAGACCCACTCAAGCGCGCATTAGAGTTGACTTGTTTGACTCTGCGCCCAGAAGCGTGACGCCAGCAGCTTCGAATTGCTGAGCCGCGTTCGCTGGCGATTGTTGCATGAGCGAGCCGCCTCCTAACGGCGACGACTGCCAAATCTCCACAACAAACACAGAATGGGGGCGCTGCACCCGTAGGGTAGGGACCTACAGAGCAGCACATTGACAACACGCTCCAAAGAGTTGAAGCTCCGTTGCACCAGCTCGGCAGCAGGACGCTGCAGGCTGAGCAGCAGGTGAACGCGCAGCTGACACAGCTTTCACGCAGTTTGCTTGAGACCAGAAATCGCAAGATCATTCTTGATGCTCTGCCCGGAGACGCACTTGACCTACCAGAAGGTAGTTGAATGGGTAGTCAATTTTGATAGGCGCATCGTTTCGCCTTGGACCGGAGAGCGGGCCAGCTGCAACACACTGCTGGAAACCCTTGTCGGTGATTGCCACCTCTCCGTTGATCAGTGCGCCTTCCAGTTCACAACTGAATTCAGTGGGCTGGAGGGGAGGAGCGGCGACGCGCTCTGATGACCTCCGTGACAAGGGTGGGCGCGCCTACCATGAGCGCTCTCTCGGTTTCGACTGAGAGATTGGTTGGCGTCACATGGCCGGCCGCTTCCGGCCAGTGGAGCATCGTTGACACCACAGGCACATATAACCAATACAACACTGAGTGCCGTGACAGCCATTACAATTGCGACAACCATTACAATTCCAGCGATTTCTTACCGCACAGTCAAGCTCAGGAGGGTCCTGCCAATGGTCGGACTGTTGCTGGTGACGTCAGCAGTGACGTCAGCAACTCCGATTGTATGTCTGTACCGTGCTGACCGTCGTGAAAATTGTACAGACATGACATTGGCAGAACAAACGAACCGTGCTCTGCAGATCGTGTGTACAGAGAAATCTGCAGAGTGCTGTGCTGAATATGGGAAGCTTGACTCGCGTTTGTGTACAAACTGTACTGTACTGTGTGTACCAAATGATGGAAACTCGACTGATTTGAGCAGTCATTGGAATCGACAAGCGTTTCGCTCGCATCAGAGCCAAGGTTTAGACCAGCCTCTCGAACGCTAATTGCTGAAGTGCCAGCACAATAACAACCACACAATAAGATCTGATGACAATGGAGGAAATGGGCAATGGCGCCGAAGGCTCGGCGAGCACTATGCGCTCTAGTGGCTCGTCCAGCGGATTTTGGAGCGAGGACGCGCTGAAGAATAGCGCTTAGTGGGCCCCAATAGAGACTGACTACCCTTTTGGTCCTGCTCCTGGGTGCGTCGCATTCTTGGTGAGCCTGGCGAGCTGCAGTGGAGTCTTTCCATTCAAATTCGCAGCTGGTCGTGCAGACTCGCAGGCAAGAACCCTTCCTTTGCTGCAGCGTTTATGTACCCATTCCCCTGGTGTTCCTATTCCCGGAACCCTTCTTCTGGCAGCCGCTGTCATCGCACAGCCCAATTTCACAGCCCTACTCCTCCAAACCAAATAGACACTGCCACATTCGAACAAAAGGCAGTCCAATGGTCCAATGCAGCTGAGTCGCTGCCTTGCAGCCCAACTGTTGGCACAAGTGGAATCCAAGCCAGAACTCCAGAGAAGGGCGGTGCTGAGAATTCGCTGCAAGTGTGGAGGCCTACGCACAAGCGACTCGCACGCCACTTCCAGGCACGCTGGTTATGCCTTGCACAAGTGCCCAACATGCAGGCTGCTACACCTGTCAAAACACCTGACAATCAGAAGCTTGGCACAAAAGAAGATCTATCAGGTGCGGTGGGTGCGCCAGACCTGGCGTCGTTACTGAGACGTCGGCTGCACAAATGCCGATGCACAGCTGCAAACACGTTTGCTGGCGACACAGCCTCAACAGAGATGACGCGTGTGTAGCGTAAATCGCGTGTGTATATGTTCTCTTATCTTGCATTGTTCAGTACATGTTGTGGGGAGCAACGACGACGCTGTTTCCGAAGTCCCTACCCCTTGATTGGTCGGCGCAATGCGTATGCGGCAGGCGCAGTGCGGTCTTTGCAGTGCGCGCCTGGACCGGTTGGTCATTCGAGTCGTTTTCCGTTTTTTTCGTCTTTTCGCGCTCCCCCCTCCCCTCTCTTGCAGGTCGTTCCACCGTGCGCTTTGCACGCGTTGGTGACGGACCGAAGTGCGGCGTTTGTTGGAAGGCCGATTCCCCACGCCCGCACCCGAGCACACGGTTGCTCTAGCTACTGGCTTGACTTCTGCTGGTCGCCCCGGCACGTCAACGCCAACGAGGCTCACACATCCACGAGCACACGGTTGCTCAGGCCGCGGGCTCGACCTCTGCTGGCCGCCCCAGCGCGTCGACCTCAGTCGAGCCCACTCAGCGCGTCGCGACAGGCGAAGCGACGACGGCTAGCGCGGCAGCAGCGGCGGCGCGCCCGGGCAGACGAGCCAGCGCCAGCCAAACAAAGGAACTTTGCGCCGCGACCATTCCGTGGCGTGGCGGCGACGTGTCGTCTCTCGCCACCATGTGAGACAGCGCTCCCTAGAGACGAACCCGAGTTGTAGGAGCGTGCGCGAATTCACCCGTCCGACGGACCGCGTAGCGTAGCGACGTGCGTGGCGTGTTTGCTCGCGACTCGTACACACGCGGCGGACTTTGAGGCGCTCTCGGCGCCCGGGGTCTAGACGTTCTAGAGACTGCGCGAGTCGCTCGGCTGCGGACGCGACAGTATGTGCGCGTTGCACAGCAGCCACAGTGAGCCACTATATGGCCTCATACGCCTGCTACGTCGTTAGTCGCATTAGTTGAACTGCGTAGGTGTACTGTATTGTTGTTTCGCGTTGCGCATACGTTGTACTTCCCTTTCGTCGTCTGTGTAGATTGAAAGCGCATCCAAACTTATGGCATCGATTTTTTGTTTAAATAGATACGTACAAAATTGTACCGTCAGCCTTGACCTCACGTGTTGTACCGTCTTCTCATACACATGTTTCGAACATCGTGCGCTGCCTTATTCACCTTGCGTACTCTGTAGCGTTCTCGTTTTTAACGTACGATTTGTTGTGTTTGGCTTGCTTCTCTCCATTACACGTGTAGGGTGTGGCACTTAGTGTTCATCGTTTTGTCATAATTGTCAATTCTCGTTGTTCATGTTGTTCGTGTGTTTTTAACCTAGACGTATAGTACAGGTAGGGTTCCTGCACTGCATCATTTTCCACCCCAAGACCACTCTACCGCCTCAACTCAACTCAACTCAACTCATGGACTGAAACGAGGACCATTCGTCGACCAAGACAACCTGCAGCGACTTCCTTCCCAAGCTACATTCACTGGGATTCATCTCCCTCTTCCATCTTCCCGCCTGGGTCCCTGGCTTCTGCTGATGGCCACACCCCTGGAGACCTTGCAGCTGTGAGGACACAGCTCGTCCAAGGGGGAAGGTGTACTGACGTCCGCCAGGACGTCTACCAGCCAACCTACACCTGTACATACCGTACTCTTGCTCTCTTCCTCTTCAACACTGGACTCCAGCGGCGCTGAACTTTCCCAAGGACGCCAGCCACCCGCCGACCGGCTTCCAGCAGCCAGGCGTCGCGTCTATCCCTCAAGCGCCGCCAAGCCAAGCCCCTGCCGACTGGACTGCAGCTGCGCCCTCTGATCCAGCCGCCGTCGGCGCTCAAGGCCTGCCTACGGCCCAAGCGGCATCCCTCTGCTGACAAGCGGCGGCGGCAGCGCGCCTGCTGCAAGACTGGACTGGACACCCGCGGCACAAGCGGACGACGCCGAGATAGCGTCCCTCTCCCCTCCCCTCACTGCACATAAATACCCTCGCCCAGTCGACAACACACAGTTCCTTGTACATATGAATCTGTCTTCGTGAACCTCGCCGTATCGTATCCCGTTTCGTGTAGTGTTCGCCAGTTTGTACAGAAGTTTGTATAGAAGAGCCTTGTACAGGCGCAGTCAGGCTTGCCGTTTCAGTACACCCGTCCGGCCTTCTGAGAGCGGCCGAACACCGCCTCGGTTCCGGCCATTATCGATTTTTGCTCAACAACCAAGAAATTCAAACCTTTAGTGTGCAAAATTTTGAATTGCGCGTGTGCGGTTTTAACGTGTGCGGTTTTTAAGCGTAACCCGTACGTACACCTTTCGAGTTGGCATCGGCCTAAAGGGGTCAGAAGGCCGTGTTAGCGGCTAGAGCAAGCCTCGAGGCCCATGCCTAAATCACAGCGTCAGGCTAAGCGTAGACAACGCCTGTGCCTCAACAAAGCCTACGGTAGCGCCGAAGCACACCTAAATACGGAGAAATACCGTCTGATTCTTTTGTCGCAAGCTATTCCTTTTCGGTTTACGTAATTGGTACAGTAGCCACTACGGTTTATTGACGCGAAGCGCAAGAGCCGATCGGCTAGAAAAACCGCGGCCTAAGACTGAGCAAGGCCCAAACCTTATTAAACCTAAGCAAGGCCTAAGCCTCAATTGCTACAATGCTGCACATCTATTCCTAAGCAGCACCAGGTCTTAGCCAGGCCTTAACGTAAGACATTTTGTCGCAAACATATTCAGCAGCGCTTAGACCCGACAGACGCTTGTCATGCGCAAACATTGCCGATCAGCCGATGAGGCGGTCTTGGACACTACGCCTGGTATTCTTGGCGGGCAACATAATTATGATATTTTGTTAAATGTCGGATGGATAGCTTGGCGAGCAGCTATGCCGACATTACGGCGGGAAGTTTTGCCGACATTACCGACATCGTAAGACTACTGTATGTTGGAAATTGAATTTGTAACGTACGTCGCGTTGAAAATGTCTTCGACAAGTGCGGGCGCTAGCGAGGATGTGGAAGGACTGGCGGCGCGTCTGGACCGCGACATCGACGACTTCATGGACCAGCTGGCGGAGCGTCGTCGTCGTCAGCAGGGCGCCGACGACGACGCCAAGGAGCCGTTCGATTTCGACAAGTGGCTGGAGGAGATGGAACAGCATCCCTTCTTCATGAGTCAACTCCGGCCCGACGCGCGCACTGGCGACTATTCTGAGGCCGTCCAGGCGCTGCAAGCCATGAAATATGGTCCTTTGACTTTGTCGCATTTCAATTTTTTTTTTGATTTTTTTATTCGTGCAGACGGCGCCGACATTGCGGACGATGCGGACGGCAGCGCGGACGCGAGTCGCGAGGAGGGCAATCGCCACTTCAAGCTCAAGAAGTACCACTGGGCCGTCGAATGCTACACTCAGGGTGTTTGTTTGTCGCCTCACTTGATGCACATTGGCTTTGGGATCCCTTTAAGTTCTTCAGGCCTCTCTTGCAAGTGCCGGAACGCCGAGTTGAACGCCTCCCTCTTCGGCAATCGCTCCGCCGCCCACTTTCGCTTGGGGAATTACAGGAGCGCTCTGCGTGACAGCTTGTGCGCGCTGAAGCTGCAGCCTGACCACGAAAAGGCTTACTTCCGGGCTCTGGATTGCCTGGAAAGGCTACACAGGCCCGATGAAGGCCTCGCCTGGCTCGACAACCCTCGCTTCAGTGGACCCCAATTCCAAGACAAACGGAAGCAGTACGAAAAGTCGTTTTCAGAAACGCGCAAAGTGCAGAACAGAGACAAACGAAAGGCTGAAGCGCTGGTGGGAATGCAGTTGGGTGTTTGTCTTAGAGCGACTCAGGCATTCGACGAATTTCAGACGCAGAAAGAGCGGAATTACAAAGTTTCGCTCAAAAAGGCGCTGAGAATTCGCGAAGTCACGTTTGTGCCACCTCTGTCTTCCGACTTGGAGGAATTCCAGTTGGACGATCTGAACGTCTCCTTGACTCAGTACCCGTACTTTCGACACAAGGTAACGCCTGCGATGAGTCACAAAATCGCAGTTCGTTCGGTGTTGTGTTTTTTTTTCTTTTCAGAGCTGTCGAGTTGTTCTATCGGACGACGGCCTCCTTTATTGGCCGGTGCTATTTCGGTACCCTGAAAGTGTGGAGACGGACTTTGTCGAGCAGTTTTGCGAAGAGAGCACTTTTGAGGAAGTCTTGACCGAAGTGCTGGCAGAGCCGCCTGCCTGGGATGCGAAGAGAGCGTGCGTGTCGGCTCGGCGGGCAAATATTTTTTTGTGTCAAATTTGCTCTTCATGTCTAGTTACGCGCCGTCTACCGTGTCCGTGTACTACCACGCGAGCGCCGAGGCAGTTGGCGGTGCGTTGCGTCGGGTAGCGGTATCGTCGACGCTGCGAGAGACGCTGAGCCGTCCCGACCTAGCCTTGACGGCCAATCTACCGCTCTTCGACCTTCTACCGATCGGCACGCAGTTCGAGACTGACTACCAACGCGCCTACACGCATGGCGCCGACAAATGACAAATGCTAGTGACGCGCGTTCGATTGAGTGGAGCGAAAGAGCACTATCGCTTACATATGTGCAGGGTTGTTTAGAAGGTATTTTCATGTGCTGTAGCTTCGTACGTATACAAGGGAAGAGCGACGGACGCGGCGCACTTGAGCTGCTGCATAGGGAGGAAGTGAGGACGGGGGTGTGAGGGCTGTCAGTGTTCAGTAGTCTCCATTGGCGGTAGCTTGAGGCGGCGCGATGGTGCGGTGGAAGGACTCGGTGGTGGTGGTCACCTCGTAGGTGCGGCTCTGGTCGCGGTTGCGCTGGCGCAGCGTCGGCTCGTTGTCGGCGTACAGACTGCAATTGCGAGCAACGCGCGTAAGAGAACCGGCAGTGGACAGTCGGTTGCGCACCCGTAGTCGTCGTCCTTGGGCGGAGGCGGATTGATGCGCGGCAGGCGGAACCAGGAGAAGAAGGGCGAGACGTTCTGCTCGTGGCGGTCCTCGTGGATGATCAGCTCCTTCTCCTTGCGCTTGTAGACCTCGTGGAAGCGCAGCACCGAGTAGGCCAGCCACAGCGCCATCGCCGCGCCGATCAGCCAGCCCACCCTGAAGGGACGCTCCCGCGTTTTGGCTCCAAGAGGCAGCGGCGCCATTCCGCGCAGACCAGATGTCCACCCAGTGGTTCTTGTAGCCGTTGATGCGCGAGAAGCTGGCGACGAGCGTGAACGCGAGCAGGCCGGCCACCAGGAAGGGCCGCAGCAGAGGCGCGCCTCGCAGATTGATCATGTGGTGGATGTAGCACTGGAAGGGGAACGCGCCCGTGGCACGCGACGACGCGACATAGAGAGGAGGGGGGAGGGGATGGCGCACGCACGGCGGCGAATAGCATTGCGAAGGAGGAGAGTCCCGCGTAGAGGGAGGGGAAGGTGAGCCAGGCGTAGCGTAGCTCGCTCTCCTCCTCGCGGACCCTGCAGACGACCTGGGGACTGGGCGTGGGCGAGTGGTGGCCGGGACCCGAGCAGGCAGCGCCGTCCGCCTGGCAGAGCGTCAGGAAGTAGGGCCGCTGGTAGCCCGTCATCAGCTTGATCGTGTCGATGAAGATGCACACGACCAGCGCGCCGAACAGGAACACCGCTGCAACGACCCACGCGCACCATTCGGCCAGCAAGCCCCTCTCCGTTGCTTGCCGAGTTCGAACAATCCGGTGTGACTCATACCGTGTGAATCATACACATTGTATGCAGATTTGTGGGCGCGACCATTTATGGGCGTGAATCATGTATGTACTGTCGTACCGATGAATCTGAGCAGTCGTCTGGTCAGCAAGTGCACCTTGCACTCGCGACAGTTGGCGAAGACGGTCTTGCGAGGCTTCGTCGAGAAGAGCCAGAACATGATCTCACCGATAATCATCTGCAAGTGACACACTGTAGTTTGAAATGTATTGCTACAACGTGATATTTTCAGCAAAACTGACGATAAAGATGGGCACGAGACCGCAGACGATGTAGAGCAGCGGCTCCGAGATGTAGATGAGGAACTCGCGCGGCTTGAAGTTGGGCTTGAGCAGCTCCGTGTCGTTGCAGAGGAAAACTCGGCGGTGGTAGGGGAAGACGTCCGTAAACCTACACTGCTTATAAGTGGGACACTGCCAGTGTGGGCCCTTCCAAAAAGGCTGCCTACCGCAAGTAGAAGAAGAGCGCGAAGAGGCAGGCGAGTCCGATCACTTCCAAGATGAAGACGGGTAGAATAAAGAAGTTGACGGTGTACTCGCGCTTAGGGGGCCGCGCCGGCCCGCCGTACTGGCTGGCCGAAAAGACCTCGCTCTGCGCCCTGTGTGGGTACGTTCAATTCATGTTGATGCTTGACGTCCTATGTGACTCGGTGGGTGTTCGGTCGGTCAGACGTTACTACTCACCTGCTCGGAGGCACGGACATCTTGCGCGACTGCCTAGCTCGCGTCCTCTTCTCTCAGGAACTCGGAATGCTTCCTGCGCTGAAGTGGACGTTCGTCGACGACGCCCAAGTGCTGCGCGGCCAGCTGATTCGTCCGAGAGGCGCCGACGACTCAAATCCAGTCGTCACACCCACCCCAAGCGACGGCAGCGGCCGCACTGTTTGCTTTGGTAGAGCCGGTCGGTCGGGCGACTGAGCGCGCGCCGGCCCGCGGCTAAAGACAGTCGTCGCGCCGAGTCAATAGAGAGCCGCGGAGGGGACGATGACGACGCCGACGCCGAGTTGTAAGCGCGCACGTTTTCGGCGCTCCGTTTGCGAGGGCGCGAGCGCGCCGCTCCGGACGCTGCAGAAGACAGGAACGCGTCGCTTAGGGCGTAGAGAAAGAGCTCAATTTTAAAATCTAGATAACTATGTGCGCCTCTGACTCTTTCAGTTACTCACGACTCACAAGCGGCTCTCCACGCACTGGACACAACAACAGCTGTGTCGAATGTGCAGTTGATGCCTGAAACGTCGTCAATCGTCAACACCGCGCACTTTTTATCGAACTAGCCGCTTCAACTCTGAACACCTGCAGCAAAAGTGCTCAGCAGTGGTTCAACATAAATTTGTGTCATAAATAATGCTGTGAATGCTCAGAAGACGAATCTGTAATCTGCTGCAGTGCTGAATCTGTAAAAGTGCTGCAGAAAATGCAAAGGAAGTCAATCTAAGACATAGCATAACTCTTCCTGCATGAATAATCGTCACACTGCTAACATTTGTGATTTGTATGATGCGTTGTTGTTGCCTCGTTGTCGTTCCCCCGCTGCTCTCGTCGGTGGCAGCGGGGGGTTCGGATGCGTTCGATCGGGTACGGTAGCTGCCTTCTCGGCAGGGGTCCTTCGAAAGAGACGCAAGACGAACAAACTCCCAAAGACAAAGGGGACAGGGCGACAGGCAAAAAATCAAAACATAAACGCACGACCGAACTGACGGACTGACGGGCGAGGGCCACAGGGCGCACTTGAACACCTCGGCAGAGTCGGAACGAAAAATAAACTAAACTTTACGGTACATGCAAATTTCCGAACTTAAGTACCGGTATTTACATAAATAATATCGTTCTTGTATGCAATCGCCCCATGTAGGTTGTCATTGCCAATGCAGTAGTGATGTGTATGCATACATAATGCATGAAGTTTCGATCATTATTCCCGTTGCATTGCGCCCAATGACAAACTGCTGCTATAACGTCTCTGTAGTGCACCTGCAATGCCACATTTTGCATCTTGTGCGTGCGTGCGTGCGTGCGTGCGTGCGTGCGTGCGTGCGTGCGTGCGTGCGTGCGTGCGTGCGTGCGTGCGTGCGTGCGTGCGTGCGTGCGTGCGTGCGTGCGTGCGTGCGTGTGCGTTTAGCAGTACCACCCAGCCAGCACCCACTCACTCCGCCTCTTTCCATCGAGCGAGCCGGACGCACTCGCTGCCTCCCTCTCCTCCCGGGGATAACCAAACCAACCCCGAGTCGCTGTGTGCCAAATGCAGCGGTGTGTGCCGTACTCAACGTTGTGAAGTAGGGGGCTCGGCTGGGGGCGGGTGGTGAGCGCTGCCGCTCGCTCAGCCCGCGTCGACGCGCCATTCCGTCCGTGGCTGCGCTGTGAGGCGACCGACCAAACCAACGCTCTGAGTCGTCGCACCCGTTCGCGTCGCCGACACACAGGGACGCTGGAGCCTGCGAAACGGCGTTGAGAATGGCCGAACTTGTCGACATAAAAATGGATCCGAGCGGTGAAAGCGAGTTTTCCGAAAATGTCAGCGTCGTGTGCGGATCAGCACAGTCGCAACTGGCTGCATCCGTCGCTGTCAATACAATTAGCGATTTCGACAACGGTTTTCTCTGTGGCGATGCTCGAGTTCATTCCATGAAAGTTCGTTTGCGTTGGAAAGTTTGTCTGCTTCGACAGCAATTGTCTGCTTCGACAGCAACTTTGTTTAGCTGCCGAAAACCGTGCCAGAAAACGACCAGTCTGCTGCGAGAGTGGATACTAGCTCAACTCCACCTTTGCCGAACGCGCCCCGCAGACTCAATCCCTGCGAGCATTGTCCAATGGTCTTTACTAGACGTGAGTTCTCCGAAGGAGCGTCGCGGTTGAGCGGGGCCAGCTGCGATTGCAGCGTGGAATTTGCGCCGACATTTGACAACAATGCACCCCGAGAAATGCGTCGTTTGCGCTCTCTGCGACGTCCTCTTTGCGTCCGAGGACCGCCTTGTGCGGCACCACGACGAGCAACACGCCGATAGCCGTCTGCCGCCGCAGCCGTGCCAGCCCTCGGCCGAGATCGTCGCCAGGGTCGTCTCCCTCCGTCCGGGACAGGGCGAATTGCGCCCGAAGGCCACCAAGACACCACGATCCAGCGAACGTCGCGTCGACTCTACTGGTCAAGCTGGCCCCGATCAGGCTTCGGCCAAATGCGCCCCAAAGCAGCGTCGACCACCTTCGACACTGGCCACCGCCATAGCCGTTTCATCGACGCCATTGACATTGACTACGTCGAAAGTGCAGGTGGAAGCCCCTTCGTCAACTAGCGCCGCTGGCGCCACCGCGGAGCAGTTGGCCGAGAAGCGCGCGCGCACTCGCGAGCTCGCCGGTTCAACCGGCCTCTCCGACGATAGCGGCGGCTCGAAGTCAGGCGAGGAGCTGCTGGATGACGACGACGACAACAGCGCCTCATTGCCGCATACGGCGGATCGGAGCGTGCTGCTGCAGCGCAAGCTCCACTACCAGGCGCTCTTCGTGAAGATGAAGGCGCGCTATCTCAAGGTCAAGATCGAGCAGCAGGCGACGAATGCCAAACTGGCCCAAAGGGTGCGCAGTCGAGTGGAGAGTGTTTATTGTCTAAGCCAACTGTTGGCGTCCGCTGCCTTACAGGACGCGGAAAGTGCCAGCTTGAAGCGGCAAATCGCCGCGCAGGATGCCAGAATACAACGTCTCAACGGCATGGTCAAGAAGCAGCAGGCGAAATTTGCTAGGCTTAAGCAGTGGGTTCAAACGTGGCCCGACATGTGAACCGGCCTCGTTGAGGTGATTTGTATTTGGTTTGTACGTAAATCTCGATAGATGCGCAAATTCTAATCCAATCGGTTTCTTACGGTAGCGTCTCGAGAGCGTGGCAGTCGACGCTTTTCGTCTGTCGCCAGCATTGGTTTTGTTGTTCGGTTGTTTTTGCGTTGCGTTGCCGGTTGGAATACACCGGCCTCCTTCCGGAATTGGCTCGACTGTCGGCACACGAACGGGCGACCACTCGCACGAACGGCTGCTCACGGCGGTGAGCGCCGACATTGTTCTCGTCCACTACGACCTTCGGGTAGGCAGAGCAGGAAGGCAGAGGCTCGGATCGGAGGCTGAGACAGCAGACCGACCACCGAGGGCACGGGACCCCTTCGGCCTTCGTTACATCGTTTTTGCTTGTGGTTAGCTTGTTGATTGCGCGTTGCTTCATTTGGGTACTTCGTGTTGTTGACAACAAGCAGCCCTGCTGAACCAGTGGCAACGGCAGAGCTCGTACGCGAGACGGGGACGTTTGGTTGGAGTGGCTTGAAAAGCGCACGCCGCTTGAATCAGCCATGGCTAGACAAGGTGCCACATGTCGACGCTGATGTGATGTCGACAAAATGTTAGGCGCGGTCAGAGGGTCGCTTGGCACCGTTGTAAACAAACGGCCTTTGGGTTCCGACCTCTGCGTGCGCCAAGCGAAGGGCCGCTCACTTGCCGCAGGCGTGCACTGGGCGCGCCACACCCACTGGTGAAACAAACAAGTTGCGGCTACTGTTACTCGAGGCACTAGCGCCTGCCGCATGCCACACTTTAGTCGGCGAAACACAATATCCAAACTTAGTGGCGACTTTCCATGAAAATGCTGCAAACTGCGCTTTTCGCCGCCGCGTGCTGTTTAACCGTCGCGGCGATCGAATGGCCCAACACGCCTACAATTAGGCTGAAGGTCACGGACCGCCTTCTGCAAGAAGCTGAGAAGGTACGCGAGGAGAGCAGACTCAGCTGCTCGAACTCAGGGCAACTTCAACGCTTTAGTTGGTCAACAATAAAACTCTCGTGGACCAACTCTTGGTCGCCGTGTTTCCAGAGCATAAAGACTTTGTGAGTTGCCATTTGTCGCGATTGCGTCTTTGATTGCGTTTAAAATGTCCACTTGTCGACGTTGTAGCGCGTGACAAAGGCCAATCTGAGCGCCGAATTCAAGTTTGAAAGTCCCAGCAACTTTCGTCTCATTGTCAACGTTTCTGAGATCAGCGTTGTGAACAAGGAGACGTTCGATGACTGGGACGATTCGAAGCGAACTGGCAGCGTTTACGTGCGTCCCACCGTGCTTGGACAATACGCCTGCCATTGGCTGCCTGCCGTTCAATACGTCGTCTTCAGTACGAAGCCAGCGATTTGGAGGTGGATTTGAGCATTTCGCTGAACCAGTCGTCCAAGACCAACGCTCTCGTGCCCGACCTGCGCGCCTGCCGCGTCCAGGTCGCCAGCGTTAGCGCCCGACTCGGCGATGGTAGCATTTTGAGAGAGAGAATGACAGAGCTGGTTTCGTCCGCTCGAAACCGGATTTCGGATGCGTTGCAGACTTTGGGGAGGGCACGCACGAGTACATCAAGGAGGTGGCCGAGGGCAATGCGATCATGTTCTCGACGATGGCCGGCATGGCCTGCTACTACATCGGAGTTCCGCTGCGGAAGGTGCAGCGCACTCCCTACCGGCCCATCTTCTACACCGGTTTTCCCAGGCAGCGGCCCGTAGCCATCAACATGGGAGTCACCGAGGACGCTAGGTGACAGCCACTCGAATCCAATCTGGAGAACCAGCACAGGCCTCGAAGCGACCCCCCTTCAGCGCCACCGACGAGTATTTGGCTGTGAACATGCTCGGAATGGCCTTCCGCCGACCGTTCCAGAGGGACGAGTCGGCAAGACTCTTCTCTCCCTCCCCCATACAGGATGCGGTGCGGACAAACGGATGTGTCACGCCGTCTACGTCCAATCATGTAGACGCGACCGTTGAAGGGCAACAACTCGCGCATGATCTACGCGTTTCTGTCGGACGAGTTCCTCACTCACTTGGGACGCGTGGCGCACGCGGCCGACGTGCTCCACCTCGAGATCCGCAACGACGGCTTTGTGGCGGGCATTCACGCGAAGCTCAAGGGCGTCGTCAACACAGCGATCCAGGAGCTCGACCTGAACGCTGTTGTGCCCGACCGTGCGCGGAGAACGAAAAGCGAGAGCCGCGTCCAGTCCGCGCACAATTGCCGTCACGTTTAGACGCGACGTTCACGTTCGCGACGGCGGAGCCACCGGAGCTGCGCTTCCTGCCGGATAGCAGTCATCCCGAAGAAACGATTGTGCTGACGGGCAACGTCAACGTCGCGTTCCCCGTCCTCGCGGATGGGCAGCATCTCAGCACCGTCTCCGTCCTCCTCGACGTCAAGCTCGTTCTGGCGCCCAGACTGTACGTTTTGTAACTTTTAGAAACCACAGATTTTTGTCAGTAATTTGTGTTGTAGGGAATACGAAAATGACGACCGGTATCCGCGCCTCCGATCGACCGGCTCTCTCGTTAAGGCGGACATTCTGTCGGTTTCAAACCTGGATGGCGCGCACGTCACCGACGAGTTCCGTAGTCGGCTCTCCGACACGTTGAGAAGTGCGCTGTCGGCTCAAAAATCGTAATCGTAGCCTTAATCGTGTTTCGCAATGCAGCCTCCCTGGACGACACGCTGCGACGCATGCTGCACATGGGCGTGGGAGTGGTGAACAATCACATCAATCACTTCGAGACGTCGCTCGAGGCGCGACTCGAGCGGATGCGCTACCACCGTAACGACATCGACGGCTTGGACGCGATCGGCACCTCGCTGACGACGCCCAACGCGGCCATCCACTTCTCGCCCGGCACCGCCGTGCTCTGCTTCGACCTAGTGGTCGACAAGCACGGTCTCATAGAGGTCTTCCACGAGCTCAACGAGGAGGATTAGGCTTTTCTCCTCCGCCTGCCCTGCCCGCCACGTTTACTTTCTCTCTCTCCCTCCTCTTTTTCCTTCTCTATTGCCCCTCCCCGTCCATCGTCTTGTCTTACAGCGAGACTGTGCTCATCACTGGTACAACTGCACAGGCGGCAGTGGCGACACGGCTTTGTTGATACGGTGTGACTTCATCTAACTGTCGTAGCATCGCCAGTATTCTTGCAAGGAAATTTACGCTGCAGTTGCAACAGCACGAATACGTAAAACGTGTACCGAACAGCTATGGAAACCAGGGTCAGACGTCTGCTCCAGGTTTTACGCGCTGTTTATGCGTACTCGCGAGCTAGTTTTCCAGTTTTATGCGTAACTTGGACAACTTGGACATTGGACATTAACCTGTTTTGTAGTGCAGCGCAATTGCCGCTTACAACTCAATAACAAGGACTTTCTTCCGCAACGGGCTGTTTATTCGGTGTTGCCCCCGGTTATCAGTGGCCCCAGCTTCTTTTGCGGCCATTCGGTCACTGTGCAGCCGAACGCTAATCGGGAACCGGTGTGTCATCGCGTGCCAGCATCCTGTTGTGGTCGCACGCGCAGCGACACTTAAAAATCGGCCCAGAGCAGTTCTAAGCAGTCAGTCAGTGCAACTGTCTTCGTGTAGTCGCAATCCACAGAAAAACGAACGGCATGAAGACGGCGCTGCTTGTTCTGGGCCTGTGGTCAGCGGTGTCCGTGAGCGCCCAGGAGCCTCAGAGCCCAGCCTTCAGAACGCGCGTCACGCAGACTCTGCTGGACGGCATCTCGAACGTATGCACAATTCGGCATACTATACGGTAATTTGCGAATTGTTTCGTAGAGTCGGCAAAATTCTCTAGTTGTTCAACAACGCGACGCTTATCAAGTCGACGCTGAACGGAATCATTTCCGGCGACAGAATCGTGCGCACGTTACCTCGTTTCATTCTGAAAAAAGTGCAAATTGCACGAAATTTGCATAATTGCAGTTTATTGATCGGCTGGAGGCGCGACGCACCATTCATTTCGAGCCGCCCAACGTGCTGCACGTCAAGGCGAACGAGACCTACATTATTTGGGAGCAACGGATGGAGTTGCCCGACGAGAACGAAGTCAAGCACGAGGGCGTCGTCGCGGTTTGCTCGCTTCCCTCGCGGCTGCCTTCGTCTAGCGACGCACGCGTTAGCCGCGCGACTTCAGTTTCACATCAAGAATGCGACGTTCGACCTAAAGCTCTCGTTCAACCGCTCCGCGCGGAACACGCTCAGGATGTACGTCGCCAATTGTACGGTGGACGCCGGCACCCTAGAGGGAAATCTTGACAGTGAGCATTTCTTTTCTCTTTCCAAAAATATTTTTCAGCAGAAGAGACATTGCAATTGCAGAGTTCGAAGGCGCCACCGACTACATGAGGAGCTTTGCGAATCTTGTGGGCAACGTTCTCAAGAGCAAGGCGAGCGGCATCTGCCTCATGCTAAAGAGCAAGCTGAATGGCCATTTCGCCAAACTGGCCAACCACTCGCCCATTGTGGGCGGCGCCGACACAGGGGGACCACGATTCGACCTGAGCCTCACAGGCCCTCCCACGTACGCGCGCTGCGCTTAAGGACGGATGCAGTAGACAGCAGCATTCTTAGGGCCACCGACCAGTACCTCCAGTTTGACATGCTCGGCTTGCCGTTCCAGGGGGCGACGCCTTCCGATGATCCCTTGAGTCAGCAGTTCGACCCGCATCCTCTAGTCGACAGCGTGCGTGCGCCCTGAGCCTCTTTTCCGCCGCATGTCACGGCAAGAGGCGCAACGCTCGCCCGTTTGTAGCTGAACAGCAGCATGATGTTCTACGGCGTCATCTCGGACGAGCTGCCCACGCATGTCCTCCGCGTCATGCACGCCACCGGACGTCTGCCCAGCTTTCAAATTGCGAACACAGAAGGCGTCAGCCAAGTGCTCTACAACAAATTGAACAGCGTTGTCCTGGACGCGGCGAGGAAGCTCCACGTCAACATTCAAATTCCGAGCGGTAAGGGAGCCGCATTCCGTGATACGGTACCAGATGCAGTGGCGGACCGCGTTTAAATTGTTGGGCGCTGGGGGAGTCGGATCGCGTTCACCTGTTGCAGATGAGGCGTACACAGTGACGCCAGCGGAGCCGCCTCTCATTCGGTTCATGCCCAACACTGAGCAGCCGACCAGGGCGGTTGTCGTCAGCGGGCCCGTTGACATCGAGTTCCACGTCGAAGGGGACGGGACAAGGAGCAAAATCGTTGCTCGTGTCGACCTCGAAGCTTACTTCAATGGACAAATGTATGTAGCGTGATGCCTACATTTTACGTTTTGCACCTCTTTGGCACGTCAGCACACGTCGGTCTCGCTCGCAGACACGCCTCTGCCGATCGGAGCCTTCCGCGCGTGACTCTCGCGGGTCACGTCTCGAAGGCGGCCATTCAGTCGGTGAGCGGACTCCCAGCCGACGTTGTCTTCAGCGAAGAGGTCAAGCGCCACGCCTCCGCTCAACTCCAAAGTGCGTCGGCGGCGGCGGCGCTCGCCTCTCGCCGCTTCACGTTGTCGCCGAGTTGATTGCAGAGAAGCTGCACAGGACGCTGCATCAGGCCGTGGAAATGGCTGAGTTGGCGGTGAACGCCGCCACGACGGCATGGACGCATGGCGACGAGCCGATCACGCGGGCCCTTTTCTCGGTGTTCAGCATCCCGCGGGCCCGCGTCAGCGCGGCGCGTCACACGGCCATGCTCGGCTTCGACATCGGCGTCGACGTCCACAAGTTCCCCATGCTTCTGCAAGCCGTGGCCTCGCGGCGGGAGGACGTCGACGACACCGACCTATACAACTTCGGCTCCATGGGATCGTCCGAGTCTTCCGAGAGCAACGAAGTCGACCCCGGCGCCGGCGCGCAAACGCCCGCATTCATCTTCGCCAGATATCTGTTTTGAAGTCTTCCGGACCGGACATGTAGTACAATACAGTAGTCCTTCATGCGTGTTTGCTGTGAACTACGCATTAAGCGGGGATGCGATAGAGAGAGGCGTGCCATGTGGTCATTTGTCGTCGCACCGTCTAAATCGCGGACTTCTCCGTCCTGAAATCGATAGAATTCGTAGTGCATTCTGCGAAGGTCGCTCTTATTACAGTTTCTTCCAGAATCGGCTGCTTATTCGCGTAACCGGATGCTGGTTGTTGTTGTTGTTGTTTTGGGCCGTTCTTGTAAGATCCGGGGCTGCAGCGCGACAACCACGCCGTACAAATCGCAGTACATTGTCGGGTGTTGCTGCAGAGAGCCCAGAGTTGCACCGGATGTTGCACCCGCTATTATCAGTTGTCTCGCTTCCTTTTGCGGGCATTCGGTCAGGGTGCTTGCAGCCAAGCAGCCGGGCAGCAGATAATAGGGAAATGGTGTGCCGTAACGTGCAAGCTTCCTGTTGTGGCTGCTCGTCCAGCGGCACTTAAACGTCTCGGAAAGTTCTGAGCAGCCAGTTATACAGTTTATTTTGTGTAGCCACTATCTCGACGGGACAGCAGACGGCACTGCACGACGCTTCCTTGTTCTGTCACTGTGCCAGCAGTGTCTCTGAGCGTGCAACGCGCGCAGCACAACATGCACTACACTTTCTTTGTCGTTTCACGCGCGGTTACTCCGTGGAGTTGAGCGAAGCGAAGTCGGTCACACCCACGCGCCTTCCTGAGGCGCACTTCTTGACTGTGACGTAACGTGCACTCTCGATTTGTGCAGGTTGCACGAACGCGGACATTACGGGGACAGTTCAGAACATGGAACCAGCAAATGATGTGTTCTATCGTTTTCACTCCGCAGACATTCACTGTTTGACTGCAGTATCATTCAGAAAGTGTTGAATCTTCAGAATTCGACGCGTTGGCAAGAGACCAATTTTCTTTGTGTGTAAGCAGGCAAGCAAAGTGCTTTCATTTCAATCCGCAATGTGCAGTAGAGAGCGTAACGGGCGAATCGACTACATAGACACATGGTATGCATCGTTGCCGGGTTCGACAAAAGAGCGTAGCATCTACCCACGAATGCGTCATCCGTTTGTCGGGCCGTCGAACGCTGGAGGTTGGTGTTGCGCGGATCAGCTCGAGCCGGCGGGCCATCGGAGCGCGATGCTCGCCAGACGGGCGGCAACGAGTAGCGGCGACGGAACCTCCACCTCCGTCGTCTCTTTCTCGCAGGCGTCGTCTCCGAAGCCCAGGTACGCGGCCGCCGCTTCCCAAGCGTCCGTCAGCTTCTCGAGCGCCTGCAGTCCCTTCTTGATGGTCGCGTGGATCGCCTGGTTGCTCGTCTCCGTGAAGCAGCTAGTCAGAACACCGTCCACGACGATCTGGCCTGGGGCACGCGTTTCGCAGCGGCAGCAAACTGAGTGTTCGCCCCAATTGCTTAGGTATTTTCGATGGTGAACAAGTTGGTGGTTATAGTGGTGGCTGCGAAAAGCGTCCCGGAGGCTGTGATTGGACTGTAGATGCCGGTGCGCGTCTCCAGCGAGACTCGGCTAACGCGTGCTTTGCGGAGCTGGCCATTGTCGCCTGCAACCACGATGCAATCGCCACGGTTGAGGTCGGACGCCAATCGGCTGTATGAGCCGACAGAGGAGGCCAACTCCACCTGAACAACGGGTATTAATTCGCAGAGATATGCGACAAGTTATCGGCGGACCAACGTTCTCGTCGGCGCAGTTGACGATCGGCAGAAGATGACTCGGCGTCAGCTCCAGCGCTTTGCCTTCGTCAGTGACGACTCTGAGGAAGTCGCCGGCGGTGTTGGGAAGACGGTGGTACCAGGCCTCGACGGGCTCGTACTGAGGCGCGCCGACGCCGCTCCAGCCGGTGAACACCTGAAAGCGGCACAGCGGTGGTGCCTGTTGTCGACACCCAGAAGTCGGCGGTGCTCGCCTTGTCGCCGAGCTGAAGCGCGTCCATGCGCATGGGGCCGTTCTCCGTGCGCACGGTGGCGGCGCTGCCGAAGCAGGCGAAGCCCCAGCCCCCGGCGCCGTCCACTTTCATGTGCAACTTGACTGAACGCGCAACCGCAGTGAACACGGCACCGAAACCGCAGGCTGCAGGGAAACGACAGTCACCAACTCTTCCACGGTTCCTCTGCCAACTCTTCAGCTGACGGCTGCGATTCGGGTTTCTCCTCGTACTTCAGCTGGCTGAGGTCCACCTTCTTTGGCTCCACCTCCAAATCGTCGGTATATTCGGGTCTGGAAAAAAGTTCAGCTGACAATTAACCGACAACAACCAATCTTCAAGACGAATTGCAATGCCTACTTCTCCTGTTCTTCCTCTGGAGTCTCGGTCGTCGTCGTAGTCGTCGTCGTGGTGGTGTCTTTGCACTTGATCTCGCACAGCGTGAACTTGTAGCCGTTGCTACAAGTGCCATTTCGGTGCGTCTGTTGGGTCGAGAGCGCCGCGAGCTTACGGCGTCTTGGCAACGTCCTTGACGATGTGGTTCAGAGGGGTCATCTCGGTGATGTCGTCGAGTACCGCGTGGAACATTTCGGCGCGTCCCTCGTGCCGGCCCTTCTTCCTCTTCGGCTCACTGACCGCCCTCTTTTGGCGCTCGGCATTCGTCACGGTCCAGGCGGCGGCGCGGCGCTTGTTGCGCAAGTGGGCTTCAGCGGTCTTGGCGCGCTGCTTCTCGAGAAAGGCGCGGAGGGAGGCGCTCGTGCGCGACGGCTGCCACGAGCTGAACGGCGCCGCCGCGTCCGCGCTGCCTTCGGCGCTGTCCTTCGGCGGTGGCGGAGCGGCGGCCAGTGGCGCGGACGGCGCGGCGTTTGGCTTCCGCGGCGACTTCTTCTTCTGCACGGGAATGTCGTCGATGCTCATCTCGATGCAGTTCGAGCCCTCGTACTCCTCGTCGGTCGACGCCTGCGGCATTTCGCAGCAGCGCTTCAGAAAGCTCCTGAAATCCGCACGCGTGCTTCATTTGCTTCAGCCCCTTTGCACCGATACCAGACAACCCTTCTTCCTTCCGACATGACTTACCGTAAATCCTCCAATAGTGCCCCGGGGCACTATATTTTCAACCTTGCCTTACCCGATGCACTATCTTAGGGAGGGCTCTATTGGAGGATTTACGGTATTTGGCGCAAATGCAATGTAACAAGTATGCAAGGTGGTGAAATTCTAAAAAAAAGAGAAAATATTCACATTCTGCAAAAAAAGCGCAATAGACAGGCGTACAGCGCGCGTGCCTGAATACATAGTAGTGCTACACACAGCACTCCAATTCCGTCAGTTGTAACAGAAAACTGTTAAGTTTGGCGTGCATTGTGTTCGTGGGGGGGGGGGGTGACGTGTCTCTACTGGAGGGCGAGTGACGTATCACGCACGTACGTTTGATATTTGACGTCCTCCTTGATGCCGGCGAGAAAGCTGGCCTCCTTGACGCCGGGAACCGAGGGTGAGCACGAGCCGACGCTGTGCGAGCACGCCTGCATTGCCAGCGATGATTTTTGGCGGTGAGTGGGCTATGGGTTCCATAAAAAGTTCTCACGTATTTCTCCTGGCAGACGTCGATGTTAGCGCAGCGGAAGAAGTAGGTGTATTGGTCGTAGCCGATCATCTTGAAGACCATGTTGGCGGGACACTGGTAGACTCCCAGCGGTTTCTTCGTCCCGCGTCTGCCGGCCTCGCCTACCGTCAGCAGTGCGCAGAGCGCCGTCAGCGCGTACATTTCCATCTTCAGCACCATGGAGACAACGACGCTGCTCTTCGAGCCTGCTTGGCTGACCGTGTCGCGCGCTCGTGCGTGTTGCGACAACGCAGACTTCGGCACGACCGTGGCGTCGGCGACGGCGGCGACGGCGGCGGCTAAGAAACGGCGGAGACCTTTCACAGTCGGTAGCGTGCGAGTGAGCGGTCGCTCGCGCCGAGGCATTGGATGGGCGCGGCTGAGCGCGCGCGGCGCGAGAACGGGTTCGGAATGGCGCGGTTAATGGGAGTGTGCCGTTCCACCCACCGACGTCTCCATCGCCGACGTCGCCTCCCTCTCTCTCTCCGCTTCACCGTCAGGAGCGGCTTGGGACGCGTCACGTGGGCGGCGGGTCATGAGAAACTGGAAACCGCGATTAATGGCGACTTCTCGCAGTCGGCGATAACAAGTCGATTAAGCAGTGACGTGGATAATAGGAGTTGAATTGAACCCAGGAGCATGAGAAATCCACAACTATGTACATACCGTATGCGCAATCAAACTCGATCGGACCAAGTCTGACAATTTAAAGTATTCGAAGGTTGCGTGATTCTCACTTTCGGTTCTCTACACGACGTTGACACCCGACCCTGCCCTGAGTTCTGATGAGCGCAACATTCTGAATAGTTGAATGATTGCAATGCCGAGAGGGAACGCAGAAAGACCACTCCAAGGCCGATTGCGCGTCCTTAGCGTTGCAAGAACCGTGTCGTTTACAACAGCACACCCTTCACTTCGCTGGAATTTTCCGATTCTTAGTGACGGCGGGGCGCGGCGCGGCGCGCGCCCCTCCATGCATAGTGTGCGCCTCAGAACAACTGCGTAGGGTAGGTAGGACACACCGTCGACGCATAAACGGGTCTCGCGTGGAAAACACGCGAAGCAACCGACAACTCGAAAACACGCACTTTCTAGATCGCTGACGACGCGGTGTGCTCATGCGGACATGTTGAGCCACTCAAAGGAAAAACAACTCTCACCGACATGTAAAACTACAGACGTAGTAACTGGGACGGCGAATCAGGGCCGTGGGAAAGTGCCTGCAAGTTGCTGCACCTTTCGTGCTGTACAATTTTGGCAGATGTGCGACACTAAACTGACTAGAATAAAAGGCGGAAAAATTGCCGGTCGTCGGCGCGTTTTCTTCCCGAGTAGGAGTCGTCCCTAGTGTACAATGTACGACGCGTAATGCCTGAGTCAGTGGAGGCCCTCCAGGCATGCACACTGCACAGCATGACTGGATACATTCGAGTTTTGAGTTGCACCTTGCGGGGAGCACATCACAACGATTGGCGCGGCACTCACTGTCAAGGCGCTCGTTCTACATACCATTACGTTCTCAAAGCCATCAACGGGCATCAACGGTTCAAAGGAAAAGTAGAAAGGGGCAAGGTGGTGGACAGTGCACATCATCAATCGTAGCAATCAAAGTCTTAACAAAAGTCACAACTCACCACATCTCAGACACTGTGCTATTCCATTCAATGAGCTTCTCACAGCGGAAGGAGCGCAAGAGTAGTAGGCAAGTGGTCCAAACAATCTTGTTACTCCACGCAGCAATAAAACTAGATGAGTAACTGTAGGTAGATATCCACAACATAGACCGAATAGTAGGAGTAGGTAGACCGAATCAAATATTCAAATACCGTAAATCTTCTAATAGTCTCCCGGGGCACTATTCTTTTAAACCCTCTTTACTCGTGGGCACTATTGGAGATGGCATATAAAAGGCACATGGCATACCTAAAGTATAAAAGGCACATGGCATAACATACCCCTGGGGGCATGAAGGGGACGCTCCATACTTTCAATTGTGTGGAGAGCATCGACGGCAACTCGCAGAAGTCGTCTGTGTTATCTACACCCCAGCCCAGCCCTCCCAGCACACGCTCTGCGACTATGGTATCCGTCTTTGTCGCAGTCGTAGCGCCGTTCGAGCCTCGTCTCGCGTGTTCCGGCGCTTGGTTCCCTATGGTAGGCTAGACGTCCGTCCATTCCTGGCTGCCATAGTCCCCCTCTGTGGTGATTGGACGGCGCCAGCGTGGGCGGACACGTGTTTTCCGACTTGGGGCGACGCGACCGCGTTGGTCATTCCGATTCTTTTCCCCGCGTCTTTTTCGTTTTCGCCCCCCCCCCCCCGATTTGTCAACTGGGCTTCGCGTGTTCCGTGGCCTTCGCGCCCATAGGACAACACAGTCCGGTGTAGCATAGATCGAATCGCCGTGCGGCCTTTCAGCGCCTTTGCACGTGCGCTGGACCGAAGTGCGGCGTTTGTCGGACGGCCGATTCGCAGAAACCGCACGCGAGCACACGGTTGCTCTCGGCACTGACGCAACCTCCGCTTGTGGCCCAAGCGCGTTGTGGTCAGCCGAGCGCCCTGCGCGGCGCGACAGACGAAGCGCCGGCAGTAGTGGCAGTGGCGGCGGCGCGCCGACGACAGCAGCGTAGCGGTAGAAGGTTGCCGCCGGCAGGTTGCTCGTGAATTCGTACACGCGCGGCGGACACAGGCGCTTGACGATGCCGCCGGGGGTCCAGACGTTTTAGTAGCCGACCGCACGAGCAGACGTCGCGCGCGCCGTCGCATACATAGCAGTCGTACCCGGGGGCACTATTGGAGGGGGTCAATGAAGTGTGCAAATTACCATAACCCCATTTCGGGAGGGGGTGTAACCGCGTAATCATGGCGTAACTCAAAGTGGTCTAGAGAGTGGGAGTGTAATCATAGGGGGGCTAATTATAGGGTTTACGGTAGGTTCATAGACATCTTAGATGATTCAATTCTTTTCATTTGTAGACGTGGTTGATGCCGTACCGCATGTTGTCATACTTGTATGCGATACATTAAAGAGCGTTTTGTTGCCTAAGCAACTCTGTATCAGTTTTATTCAGTACTTGAATCGAATGCATAAACAAAAAGTGGGCCTTGAAAAGCCTGACCTAAAGGCCAAACCGAAATGAGATCCACTTCTAGTAAATTCTGTTTTCCCTCGACTGCTTGAGGTTTATGAAACTGGGTGGCCTCTCCTGCACCATACCCTAATCATTTTTGGTAATTTCACTAGTTATGTATAACAGCGGGTTGCCCAATTTTTCGAATTTGCGGATCGGTAGAGCGCACCTCAAAGTCCTTCACACGAGTGTACTGGTAGTCTGGCAGTCGCCAATGCGGGCAGTCTCCGATATGCAAAACGACCGGTTTTATATTTTTTTTATTTTCGATGCACACAACTTTGCGCTTCGTCTGTACGTGAGTTGTTTGTCCGTCCACTCCTGGCATTGTTTTTGGTGCGAACGGACGAATATGACATACAATGTGCATATGGGCGCCCGGTTCGTACCTACCTATGGTATGTTAGTAGTGGACGCATACAATAGCATTTCAATGAATAATGCGTATACACGGTGGGTTGTTTGAGTGCAAAGCCGAAATCTTACAAAAAAAAACATTACCAAAAATGGCAAAAAAATATTGAAACACTTGCACCTTCCGCTGCGACCCGCCAATTTGCCTCACACTTGGCAGATTCTTTTCGTATAGTTCTGGCTACGATTTCTGCCAATTTTTCCCGATCGGCTTAGTCAATTAAAAGTTATTCAAGATTTTCACTTCGTACTTAAGAAGACAGCCTGAGTGACGCAATCAACGCAGTGGAATGCAGTAAACGCAGCATAACACGAATGTTCGTACAGAAGTGCACGACGCGTTGAGCAAGTTCGAAACGCCGCAGGTTTTTCGGGTTCGGTTGGTTGGACTCAATCGCTGCGAATGCCTCGGTTCAGAGCCGGTATCGGCTGGCGCATTTCACACCTCGTTGGACTGATCTCGGCGCGTTCGATTGCAATCGCCGCGAGCGAACGTGGAGCGCAGCCGTCGTCCGTCGGGCCGCTGCCGCCGACCGCCGTTCGACGGTATGCCGCGCGCGGCCAATCGCCGGCGGCGACTGCCAGACTGGAGGGTCAACATCTGCGCGCGCGCGCGTTAAATCCGTCCGTTACAACACGACTTTCGCCGCGTTGTTTTTTCCCGCGCAGGGCCCCAATTTTCGGGGGGCGCCACGCTCTGCGCGATCCGTGTCAGCACACTGTCGTCGTCGTCGTCGTCGTCGTCGTCGTCGTCACCGGCGGTCGGCGGCAGCGTTGTACAATAGGGAGCGAACGCCGCGGGCGACCGTTGACTTGTGTAACGCCTGACTGGCCGTTGAAAGGAAAAGAAATAAGGAAGGTTCTGACTGGGCGCTCGGCCGCGCGCCAGCTGCGAAACCGGAATCCGGCAACAAATTGAGCAGTGTCGCCGTCGCCGGCGGGCCCCACTTGTCGTCTACTGTTCGGGGGGCGCAACCGAAGCGGCGCCGACGTCTCCTCCTCCTGCTCGACAAACAGAACGCGCGATTCGCGACCACAGCGCGCGCATGGACCGCCCTCCGCTGCTGACCCTGGCCATCGTCGGCCTACTCTTGGCCTTCAGGAGAGGTGGGTCGTGTCATGCTAGCGGCTCGGCTCGGCTGCTCTCCGCAGCAAGCGCGCTCTCATACACCGTCGTTCAGTGGGCGCCCAGCTCCGCTGCTCTGCCGAGGCGTGCTGCGACCAGCATGACCTCTGCAAATTCTGGGCCGACCAGGGCGAGTGCCGGACCAACCCCGACTGGATGGTGTCCAACTGCCAAGTCTCCTGCAACTCCTGCGAAGGTGCTGCCTGCTTGCGTGCGCCTCGGCCCCTGCCGCAGCTGGACAGGGGCTAGTTGCTTGCTTGCAGGCAGAGAAGTGGGCTGCCGCGACATGAGTCGCCTCTGCGGCTTCTGGGCGAGCAAGGGCGAGTGCGCGCGCAACCCCAGCTGGATGAACCCCAACTGCCAGAAGTCGTGCGGCGCCTGCAGCGCCGGCAACGGCCTCGCCCGACCCACCATGCAGCCCGCCACGCGCCCGCCCTTGCCGCAAACAAGGGCCACTCCTGCGCCAGGTAGGTATGCACAGGTATACAAAGTGTGTACCACATACGTTAACGTTAACTTACTGTGTACACGGAACAACAACGGTGCAGTGGGCAACAAAGAGAAAGTTTGCATATCGACAAAATGCACCGTACTGTACATGCAGAGGGATCGCTGCTTGCCGCATCCTTCGTTGGAATCCTGCAGACCACACAATTGTGCCCTAGATGCAATGTAGGTACAATAGAACCTGGATCAAGCTGTTTATGACGGGCCGACCAGGTCTAAGTGGAACATCTTTTCGTTGTCTCACAGCTGTCCTGTCTCGAAAGAGGCAATTGAAAGCGATCCCTGCGGTTGTTTGTCCGCGCCTCCTGTGTGAAAGAAAAGCGAAACCAGATCGTCGTCTCATTGTTCTGTCTGCGCGTCTCCACTTCAGGCAAAGCGCCTCAATTGCAAGTCGGCAACGGCTGCGATGGATTCATCCAGGCGTTTGAAGGTGCGTTTCGCCGTGACTGTTATTGAAATTGAAAGAACGCGAGGAATGTGCACTGAGCGGACGAGCATCGCATTGTGCATGCGCGTACGTGGATCGCGGCTCCCGATGAACGCAATGTCGTGTCGAGTGCGACAACGCTGCCCTGCGCACAACAATCAATGCGTGCGTGGGCATGCGGCGTGAGTCAACTCGAAAGACGCGAAACTGTTGGCTCTTTCTTTCAGACACGTCGCGACGGCAGACGCTCGGCGTCAATGACGTCAGCGGCAGCAACTCTGCCTTCGGCTGCGTCAGCACCCTCCAGTTTCCCGACTGCAACGCCAACAGATGTTTCCACGCCAGATACAGGTACAGGGCGCAAACACGCACGCACGCACGCACGCACGCACGCACGCACGCACGCACGCACGCACGCACGCACGCACGCACGCACGCACGCACGCACGCACGCACGCACGCACGCACGCACGCACACACGCACGCACGCACGCACGCACGCGCTAGCAAACCTGGCCTGACAGCGCGGCTGCGTTTCGAGTGATTCAAATTAAAAAAATCCTGCATAGCAGGGCTTGAGTGCGCAATGTTGATTGTTGATGTTGCTTCGGTTCGGTTCGGTTCGGTTTTATTTGGCCAATCCCAACACATCCCAAGGGACGTAGACAACGGCACGTTGCTTGAGGTCGATGGACGGCACGTGCAACAATCTGCAGTTCGACTCGCTGCGCGGGGCGGCGTTCACGCGCTACTTCCGTCTGCTCAGTCCCAGATACGACGACGGCATCGGGCAGCCGCTGGGTGGGTGGATGGGCGTGTCGGCTAACTGACTGACTGACCGACTGCACGCACGCGCTGCAGGCGGCTTCTCTCGTCCGAGCGCTCGCGAGCTGTCGCGAGTGCTGCTGAGCAACAGCGGCGTCGTGGTCAACTCCAACAACGGCATGATGATGCAGTGGGGACAGCTCATCAGTCACGACATGGCCAAGACCACAGCCTCCGCGGCCGACTGCTCCGCCTGTCGCGGAGCCGACGCGGCCCAGTGCGCGCCTATTTCCACCACCGCGCAGGACTTCAGGTCACTCCATCGGGCGTGACGTAATTTCACTTTCGTCACCTGGAACAATTTCAGATTCAGCGGATGCATCGCCTTCCAGCGGTCGTCCTCCGTCTGCGGGACGGGCGTCGCCCGGCCGCGCGAGCAGTTCAATGAGAACACCGCCTTCATCGACGGCTCTGCCGTGAGCTCACGAGCGCAGACTTCCTTATTTCTTATAGGCATTCGTCGTGACCCATTGCGCAGCTGTACGGCAGTTCGCCGCGCGACGAAAACAAGTTCCGCAACGGGCGTGGCGGCTTCATGAGAACGTCGTTCTTCAACGGACGCGTCTTCCCGCCCATGGAGAACCAGAACACCATCGTCGGCGACAACCGCGGCAACCTCTTTGTCGGCCTCGCCGCCTTCCACACGCTGCTCGTCCGAGAGCACAACAGGCCTGTCGATTCTTCGACAGAATCGCACAATAGAATTAGAGCATGTTCAGGATTGCAACGGAACTGAGCCGACTCAACCCCCACTGGACGGGCGACCGTCTCTTCCAGGAGGCACGCAAGATTGTCGGCTCCGAGCTGCAAGCCATCACATACAAGGAGTACCTGCCGAAACTGCTGGGCAACGAGTTCTCGAGACGAGTCGGCACCTACGCCGGCTACGACGCCAACGTCGACGCGTCCGTCTCAAACGTCTTCGTCTCGTGCGCATTCCGCTTTGGGCACGGCATGCTTCAGGTTGTCTTAGAGCGTCGTCGCGTCGAGCCAGCGCAACCGACACCTTTGCAGGAGTTCTACCCGCTGCTTAACACGAACTTCCAGTCGTTCGGGGGCGTGAACATCGCTGACGGCCTCAACCGCAACCAGCCGATCATCGACAACGGCATCGACCCCGTGCTGCGCGGCCTCCTGTCGACGGCGGCGAAGCTGCCGCAGCGCGTGGCCGTGTCGGTGACGGAGTCGCTTCTCGGCACCGACCTCGCCGCCAAGAACATCCAGCGCGGCCGCGACGCCGGCATAGCAGGATACAATGAGTGGCGCAGTTTCTGCGGCCTCCCAAAAGCCGCCTCCTTCGACGACCTTGCCGCGCAGATCGCAGACAGCAGCGTCCGACAGACCATGGCCAACTTCTACGGCTCAGTCGGTAAGACCCGGGGTTGGCGTTCTCCTTAACAATTCCGTTCACAATTCGCAGACAATGTCGACCTGTACATCGGTTCCCTGCTCGAGGACCCCGTCCCGAACGGCATGATTGGCCCAACGCTCGCTTGCCTGATCGGAGATCAGTTCAAGCGGACGCGTGACGGCGACCGGTGCTATTCCAGTCCTTTCATACTCCATCGTCGACGCCACAGCCGCCCTTCAGATTCTATTTCGAGAACACGGCGGTGTTCACGAGCGCGCAGGTCGCGGAGCTGCGCAAGGCGAGTCTGTCGCGACTGCTGTGCGACGTCGGCGACAGCTTCTTCGCCGCGCCTTTCGACGGCTTCCGACAGACGAACGGAGGCGACCTCGTCTCCTGCCAGTCCCTGCCGGCCGTCGACCTCAGTCGATGGGCCGAGTGAACGCGGTCGCACGCCTCCGCCGCCACGCCTGGTTCAGGGTCTGTCTGCTGTACAGCGCGGGAGAATGGGAGAGGGAGCGGACGCACGTGTCAATTCCATCTCTAGTCGAGACTAGTGACTACGACTGCCGCCTTGTTATCTGTCTCGTTTCGTTGCCCCGAGATCTTGTGCGTTTAATTCGAGTAAAACACGAAAGGAAACTACGCAGCGCGCCAATGATGTTGTGTTCTTTCGATAGTGTGCAATAATGCCTAGCGATGTAGTCAGGGCAATTCATGCTTCGTCTACTCCGCCGCTTCCGGTTCTGCATTACTAAGAAATCCACCGAATCATATGATCACGTTATCACTCATCAGTCTCCCCACACTCGGCAGTAGTTGAGTGGGGCCATGTTGCTCTTGCCTATGGTGCACTGGAAAGCGCCAGCGAACGCGCGGTCGTTCTCGAGCGCCTCGTCGACATTGTAGCCCTGGACGTACTGGGTGAAGTCCTCCCAGCAGAAGATCGACGCGTACGCCATGTAGAAGAGCTGCTCCTCCGAGAAGTGGGCGAACGGGCCGGCGAGGCGCGCCGCCTGGCCGCCATTCTCGGATAGGCGCGCTTTCAACGCTCTCATCGACGTCTTCACACCTGAAGGCCCACTTCTTGCTTTCGCCCATTGTCTCAGACGAAAGGTCCGCACCAAAGATGTTCGCGATAGCCTGGTCGATGATGAACAGGTCGTGATAGACGATGCGGTCGTTCCTGCAGAAGCGCGGCAGTCGCCCGCAGATTTCTCGCTCGAGGCATTCGTACGTCTCCGCGTACTTTGCCAGAGAAGGCCCGCTCAGCAGGCGTTCCCACCTGCCGCTCTTTCGCCTGAACAAAGGGAAACAGAAAAAAGACGGTGGGCACACACACCTGCGTAGCAGCAGCGTAGCTTCAGTCGCCTACAAGCAGCTTGATCTTTCAAGGTCCGGTAACGGTAATGCATTTAGAGGAGTAACTCAAAAACATACTGAATACTAGGGTAAGCATTAGCTGGCTTTGCCACTCATGCCGTTGTGACTGTACATGACACTCGCTTGTACACAAAGCTTCGTATCTGGTAGTGAAACGCGGGCATCTAATCTGTTGTTGCGACTCAACTGACTACTTTCAAAAGTGCTTTAATAAACTGGTAGGTGATCTACTGGAGCCGCTACTGTCTCGATCTCACCGTACCAGACGCTTCCAGTCGAGTCAAAGCCATGGCCCATTTCATGACCCACTAGCGCACCCATCATCCCATAATGCCATGCACGATGAAATTCTGGGTGGTAGTAAGGCGTGCACGCATGGCGGCGTGCATGACCATGGTCATTAGACCAGCCGACATATGCACCATGTTCATTCCATAAACGTGATAGCCATAGGTTAACGAGGGGTTTATGCCGTTCTCCAAATCGACCGGTTGTCCCGCCTAAAAATTGTATTCCTTGCATTCATAATTCATTGGTCGACAGAAGAACCGACCCTGCGGAGGCGGTCGACGTTGAAGTAGCGGCGGTAGGCAATGCTGTTGAGGCGGAAGTCTGAGGCGGCGTCCAGGTCGAGGCCCTCGTAGTAGGCGTTGAGGTGCGCGTCGTCGAGTATGTGGTCTGGATAGCCTTGGATGAAGAACATCTCGGCCGCCTTCGACTTCGCAGCCGCCTTCTCCGCCGCCGTCAGCTGCGTCATCGACTCGATCTGCGCCTCGGCGCCCCGCTTCACCGACGCCGTCAGCGGCACCAACGACTCCTCAACATCGACACGCGCTCAAAGGGCTCCGACGCCGCACACTTGGAACGCACTCTGTAAGTGTCGCGGCGAGATCGGTCGAACGCCGCGTCCGCATGGAGGCGTCCCAACGCAGGCCCGAACATGTAGTGGGGCCAGACGGCCGCCTTGCTCTCGCTCATAATCCCGAGACAAGCCCGCTGGCGAGCCTTTTTCGACAGAGGTGTCGACAACGAGTGATGATGCGGTGTCGCTTCACGGAGACGCTCGCCCTGGAACACTTCCTGCGGCAGTGCGGTTTGCGCCTCTTCCGGCACCATCTTGCCAAGCAGATCGCTGCAGCCAAAAATTTAGATCCTCATCGACAAGGCGCCTTATGGCGAGGCGAAAAGTGAACACACCTGATGTCGTCGTCCGTCGCCATGGCGAGACCGCTGCCTCTGGGCCGAGGCAAGGATGGGTAGCGAGTGTAGAAATTCTTTAGTAGTGTCAAAACCATAAAATTCTGTAGAACGCGAGGTGCCGTCTGGCTGTAGAGTCCGGCCACGGCGCGTCCGAATTTGGGCAGAAAGACGTTGATTCGGTCGTCAACGACGGCCATGGGGTCGAAGAGGCCATCCCTGGCCAGCTCGGTCACGTAAAGCGTCCAGTCGAACACTCCCTCGTACTCCTTCCTGGGAGAACCGTCCTCTCAAAGCCGCCAGCTTTTTTATAGGCTGACTGACCTTAGGGCGGCGGTCCACTTGACATTCCGGTGGTAGTTGGGCGACAGGCGACGCTGCAGCGTCAGTGGCACGTCCTTCTCTGGCCGGTTGTCGTGGGCTTTGTGCTGCTTATAGAGAGCGTACATCTTCGTCTGTAGCTCTCTGAAAGCAAAGCGCATCGTCTAGAGAACTGTGTATCAGCCTACTGACTGTGTCGTCGTACATGAGCGCGTTTTCGTCCTTGACAGCGACTTCGCTGTCGAATGGCAGGCCGAGTCTATCGGCGAGTCGAGTGGCGAAGGCTACGTAGCTGCCCTTCTTGAGAATGTATGTGGGGAAGAAGCCGGGCACTAGCAGGTACTTGCGCTCGTTGGCCGCCTTCACCGTAGCGTCATAGGCGACGGTCGAAGCGATCGGGTCCCCAAACCCAGAGCCACCCACCATCTGCAACGCTCGCGATATTGTCGCCTCTCCGACTTCGGTTTGAATTTCGGTCGCGACAGCTATAGACCTGCACTTTGGCGACAAGGCGCTCGAAGGAGAAGTCGGGCGGCGTCCCAGAGCCTTTTTCCAGCGTGGGAAAGCCGCCGACCTCCCGAAGGATTTCGCGCAGCGCCTTGTGGCGCGCCATCTCATCTTGCTGTCTCGACGGCGCGTTGCACATGTCGAACTCGGCGCGCAGCAGACGTCGGTACTTCTGGGGGTCGTCGGGCTGCAAGGGTTCTCGCACATAAAGCTCGCGAAGTTCATCATCAAGCCATTCGCGTACTTGAATCTTTGAGATTTCCGCAATGAGCAGATCGTCCACCTTCTTTTGTAGAATTTGTTGTAATTTGGTGAAGACGACTACGGCGGCGCCAGTGTCGTTCTTGTTGGGATAGTCGAAGTTCGTACAGACGAACTTTCCAAAAGAATCGCAGGGGTCTGCCGTCGCCTTCATGTCGACAGAAGAGGCCAAAAAGTCAGACGTCACCTTGTGCCACCGAGAGGTGAGGAACGACGGATGCGCTGCAGTGCCTGCTTCTGAACAGCCTTCATGTACGTGTCGGAAATCTTTAAATCACGAGATTTTGTCTAGCCATGGTATACTCGTACTGAGACCGTTCCAAGTGCAAAAACACCAACCAACAATAACGTCGCCAAAATTGGCATCGGCAGCATTGATGGCTGCTTTCAGCTGTTCAAGCGACGGACCGTCAGCTATGGTGAATTGAGGTGCGACGCCGCTGACTTCCAGATGTACACGCAGCTCCGACCTGCCTCCCATCCTGCGACGAAGAGCATCTAATAGAACGTCTCTGGAAATCAAACGTACAAGGTCCAAACCTATCGAATTTGAGTACGGTGGCGACCAACTCGTCATAGCCGCTTCTCTTCAGAGAGCTTTCAATCTAAATAGAACGCACGCACGAGGTCAAGTTCCTTTGTGACTCAGAGAAAGGAACAGGCACGGATCGACTCTCGGCGTCTACCTACTCAGTCACGACTCGCGAGCAACTCGCCTTGGAGGCGTACCGCGCGGCGGCGATTTTGGTGGTGAAGAGGTCGAAGTTAGTGAGTTCATCGGTGAAGGCGGCGTCGTGGTCGACGAGGCTCACGGAGTAGTAGGTGGCGCTCGGCTTCGTCGGGCCCGGCACGCAGCCGAGCACACTCGTCGCCGTCCACAGAACAAAGCACAGTGATGCCAACAGCCACGCTGCAGGCCGAGACATCTCTCCCCTTCTTTCTTATGTTTCGTTCGCAAATACAACGTGCAGCTGCTAGGCAGCAGTCTTGGATCTCACTGCGTTATCAGTCACGCAATGTCAACAACTTGAATAACTTGAGCCCGGTGCCTAAGAGCGTACTTTATCTTTCAAACAGCCATCAATCTTGTCCGGCAGGGCAATTTGATTTTCGGGTCCAACTTCCTTGACAGTGGTATCTGAAAGCCACGAGACACGGATGGGCCCAAGGGTAGTTTGGGAACTCCATCGGCCAAACCTATAACGTGCAATAGTCGCGCAAATGTGTACCGCACAAGTGTCTGTATCCTGGGCGCCGCTGTCTGTGGGGCGCCCAAATACCTAGGGATCATACCTGTACCTGGGGGGTTTTCCTCCCCAGTGCTGGTTTCGACCCTACCCACCCCCCCCCCCAACCTCCCCTCCAGGTTTGTGCGAAACCCCACCCCCCCAGAAATTTTAAAAGGTGCCCTTTTTAAGGTGTTTACAGCGTATTTTTGACTAAAAAATCGGCCAAAAAGTGCCATATTTTTCCCTTCCCCGACCCCCCCCCCCCCTCCTCCAGATTCCCCCCCCCCCAGAAAGTGCTCGAACCCTCCCCCAGGTCCAATTCCCGGTTAGAGGTATGCTATTGATATGGACACTTTTGCGGTACACGTTTGGGCGACTAGAATGTGTACCGCAAAACTGTCCTTTCTTAGGTACTGTAGCTCCAAAACACTGTGCAAACGCAAATCTATTTTACATCTCAGCAGGCAGGAGAAAGTTCCCAAGAATTCTAGGGGAGCAACCTCGAAAGTGGGGAAGGGTACCACTCCCTCAGTTACAGGTATGTTCCGATTGAGCTAATGCGATTATGGACTCTAAGTAAATTTTCCGCTTGTACATTTATGTAAATTTTGTTTCCAATTCCAAGTGAATTTGCGTCATTTTCTTCGCATATGTACGGAACGCTGTACGAAACACAGTATAGCTTCGATCAAACGAGGTCAATAGAATTGAACGAACTGTGGGGAGTGGAACGTATGCTTGTACTTGGACAAGGGGTATACATAGCACAGCAATGACGTCGGGGTTGGTGAGCGCGGCGGGAGGGCGGGGCAAGCTGATCGCCGTCATCGGCGACGAGGACACTTGCGTCGGCTTCTTGCTGGGAGGCGTGGGCGAGCTGAACAAGGCGCGCAAGCCCAACTTCCTCGTGCGTTCTCTCTCTTCCCGCTCCTATTGCGCGACTCTCGATGATACAGTGCGAGTGAGCGAGTGGGTCGTGCGCGTGCGTGAACGCAGCTGGTGGACAAGAACACGTCGGTGACGGACGTGGAGGAGGCGTTCAAGAATTTCGTGGCGCGCGACGACGTCGCCGTGATCCTGATCAATCAGCACGTGGCAGAAATGATTCGCTTTCTGGTCGACGGACACACCAAGAGCGTTCCCGCCGTGCTCGAAATCCCTTCCAAGGACAACCCCTACGACCCCAGCAAGGTGCCACCACCCCTGTGCGCATGAGTGACACTCTATGCGACCCGCTTTCAGGACAGCATTCTGCGTCGGGCGCGAGGCATGTTCAACCCCGACGACTTCCGATAGCACTCAGGATAGACCATGGGGAAGGGCTGGACAACTGACACGTTCGCCCGTCGCAAGCGCTGTGATCCGTGGCAGTATACCTAGCACTGTCATCCCACACCCCAGTTGCACATACATACATGCACCGGGTCAAAACTAACAGTGGATCCATAACCTGATTAGTCAGCTCTCAGCAAAGCAGTCACTGTAGAAAGTCGGATCGTTGCCCCAGTTCCCTCGGTTTTGCCTGCTGGTGCGCCCAGCGCTGCTCCCTCAGTTTGTCCGACTCCTTCCAGCGTTCGTGGTGGATGGGCTCTCCGCAGCGGGGACAGCGTTTTCCCTCCTTGAAGGGGGGCCGCTTCCTGTAGGCGTCGAGGCAGTGGGGGTGGAAGAGGTGCGCGCACTGGACGCGCACCACCGCCGGCGCTGCTTCGGATGGGTCCGGCGCCGACCGCAGTGCGGGCTGGCCCGCAGAGCCGGCACTCGTCGGTCGCCGACTGCCGACAGTGGGCGATCAGGAAGCGGCCCACCTCCTCCAGCGACCGCTTCGGCACGAAAGGCGCCGGCTGCACCGGCCCTCTTCTGAAACCCTTCTTCTCTGAATCGTGCGAGTATTTTTCGACCGATACAGACTCTCTGTTGCATACCTGTAACCGGGCCTCTGGTTGAGTGGGGCGGGGGGGGGGGGCGGCTCTGGAGCAAAAAGGTGGGGTAGCTGAAAATCGAAAATTGTTTGACCAAAATAGGGCCAAAGGTACTTTTTGGTCACAAATAGGGTATGAGTAGTTTTTAGCTGTTCTACGGTTTGAGTACTGGTACTAAAAAACACCAACATTACTCCCCTTTATCATTTTAAACAGGTGGAATATTCTGAGCGTGGGGAGATTGGAAAAATTCTGGGGGCCCTCAGTTACAGATACGGTGTTGGCGGTGAGTCTCGGCGTACTTCGGAGCAGGGGCGGCTCGACGGCTTTCCTGGCGATCTCGTTTGCCTGACCGAAGAGGCAGTCGGCGATGGTCTTTGGGAAGGTGCAGTCGACTGGTTGGATCTCCAGTCGCTCGGTGGGGTACTCGTGTGGCACGACCAGCTTCGCCTCTAGCCAGTAGGGTCCCCGACCGCTCTTGAGGTGCACCACCGACTGGCGCTGCTTGATCTTGAGGAACTCTAATGGGGCCTGGTTCGTCGTCAGCGCCGCCTTGATCGCCGAGACCTCGGCGACGCAGACGCACAACGGGTTCGCGTCCACCTGGCCCAGGAGGAACAGTGTCGTCTGGAGAACGTGCGGCGCGCCCACGAACTGCTCGCGG
>JASAMY010003400.1:0-46987 GCA_030248085.1 Paralinhomoeus sp. GSCO2_6
ATACTCATTGTGATAAGAAGTTACCCCGCTCCCCTCCCCCTAGCATAGCATTATACGCTCAGTAAGCAGCGTACAGTTTTCGGTTGGGTCATCATACAGCTCATCGAAAGGTGCGCTAGGCGAAATTAGCAAAAGTTAACAAAAATGACCATAACTTACACTGACTCCTTCAAGCAGCTGTTGCTAAGATGGAAGGGCGGTTTGTACAAAGAAATTTTTGGCTTCACGCTGTTTTTCTACGTCGCATTCTACGCAATTTTTGCCGTACAGGTAAAAGGTCTTAGGTTTTTGCGCTACATTGTACATAAGTACAGTGCATAATGTGCGGTATTCAGCATGCAGCAGCTGAATTTTTAGAAATTAAAACACTTTGATTCCTATTGAATAATTGAGTAGCAATGATGCCCATTGATCTTGCGGGATCAGTCAGTTCTGACATCCCCGTAATTAGATTTTGAATGCCAGCGACTTTGAAGCAATCAAACAAAACAACACAAAAAAGCGCAAATCTAAAAATTAGAAATATCTAGAAATATTTTCTTGACGACGAGCAACGAGGAGTGTTCAACGCTTACGCTCGACTGCTGGAAGCCGGTCTGGGCAAGATTCCTCTCGCCTTTTTACTGGGTACGCACATGAAATTGAAAGTACCCTTCCAAATTTTCAATTCGCATTTTTTTAGATTTGTTATTCGGCTTTCAGGCTTCTTCGTGTCGCATATTTTCGCTAGATGGTGGGCCCAAATTGGCCACCTCTCGTATCCGGACACCCTGATGACGACTTTGGACGCGTATATCGGCGACTTGGATTTGGTGAACATTTGCACCACTCACGCATCGGCACGCACTCACGCACGCACGCACGCACGCACGCACGCACGCACGCACGCACGCACGCACGCACGCACGCACGCACGCACGCACGCACGCACGCACTCACGCATGGGCACGCACGCACGCACGCACCGGCACGCACGCACGCACGTACGCACGCACGCACCAGCACACACGCACAGGCGAAGGAGCGCTGCGCGATCGGTCGGTGGGCGGTGCTGCAGGCGGCGATCGCCTGGCGCGCCGTCTCCGTGCACTACTACAAGCGGTTCCCCACCATGCGACACTTGGTCGTAAACGGACTGATGACGCAACAGGAGTTCGAGTTGTTCGACGGCACAAACAGCCCAAAGGAAAGTGGTTCCTGCCGACGCTTCAAATTCTCGCACATGTTCAGGGAGCTGAGAAGGGAAGGTGAGACCGGTACTTTGTCACAGAGTGACGGTTGTACAAGCGAGCTGTTCTGTCAGTGTACAATAGGGTCACTCTGCTTGTGCATGGCGTACAGTATAACGTATTGAGATTTCGGTTTTCCGACCATAGACCTCTGATTGACCGATGCTCAAAAGCATGACGCCAGAATCTCTAACAGAGCCCCCCCCCCCCAAAAAGCAATCCGTAGACCAGTACTGGCCTATTAGAGGATAATTTGTTCTATCACACTGCTTGCCTGTACGACTTTCAGGCTACATTGACAGCGTTGAGCATGCGGATTTGATGGACAAATTGATAATGTATAAAGGCGGCTTTGTTTTTCTCTTTTTGGACGCTTATGCGAAGATCCCTTTGGTCTACACACAGGTTTGTTGGTTGTTAAATTGCGCCGCTCGAACTGAGCTTTTGATTTAAACTTCTAAAGGAATTAGAAGAAAAAATTGAAAATGTTGTTTAGGTCGCCGCAATCGCGACATATGGCTACTTTTTTATTAACCTTATGGGAAGACAGCCTGACCTTGCCCATGAAACGTTGGCGCCCATGTACTTTCCCGTGTTCACCACCTTGGAAATGTAAGTCAGTTGTATGCGTGCGTGCAGCGGATTCGAACCTTCGACCTCTCGATTTGGAGCCGATCGCCCTAATCATTGCACATGTCATGTGCGGCATGCAAAAAGTGATGGCATCATCAAACTACCAAATTTTTTTTTAAATAAATTTAGTTTCTTCAATATCGGCCGCCTAAAGGTGGAACAGAGTTTGATGAACCCGCTCGGCGAAGACGACGACGACTTCGGTTGCCGGGAACTATTGAATTGCTGCAAAATTAACATTTATTTTTATTTTTGAATTTTCAGAGCTTAATTAACATACCTGATAGAAACGTGGAGATTGTCTATATGTACGCGGAGAGAGTGAATATGCAAATGCCGCCCTGCGACTGCCGAGATAACCTACACGACGTTCGAAAACTGCCACATACCGTAGCCAGCTCGGCCATCAGGGTATGCAAATTCACCTCACCACCCAAAGAAAGCAGCAATTTGTGGATTTCTTTTCCAGGACGTGGTTCCGATTTCTGATTTGACGCAACCGCAAGTACAAAATGAGCAACACGGACAAGGCTCGACGTCATTCCGCCCGTAAAGTGGGAGGTCAGAAAAACCCCCCTGAGCGCACGTGCCCGCACGCATGCACGTACGCAACTTTTGTTGAATTACAGGCCCTACAAGCAGAGGAACGCCACATCACGGCCCCGAGCAAAGTTTATGCGACACAGGGGTCACGCGGTTGCCCGGTCAGTGGACGTTGGCGTCTTAGAAAAGCAGCTTGCAAGGACCAACCAGGAGACGTTCCACAACAATGGCAACTCCGATAAGTTTTCTCCTGGACCGCTAAAGAATGTGCTTTTTCTGGACACGCATTTGTGATTTTAGAGGCGCAATGAACAGTGACTGACGATCGCGGGTTGATCAAATGCATGCCCCTGGAAGTGTCGTTCACCCCCCCCCCCTTCACCCCTGGAGTTATCAATTATCCCATGAATTTTAAAATTGTACGAGTGCAACCCGAAGTCGAGCACCTGCTCGCAATTGTGCAATTCACAACCAGTTCACAAAAAAGCGCACCACAATAATCACGCGTTCACTGTTGCCCTCTTCGACGCTGCTGCAGCTCGATGTGCTGAATCCTGGCCCGCACGTCGTTGGCGCTGCTTGAGGCGGCCATACCAGCCATCGGCTGAGCTTCCATGGCGGAGGATGAACTGCCGCTGCTGGCACTGCTTTCGCTGGAGCGGGCCGCCCATGTGGACATGGTGTTGGCTGCGCCACCGCTGCTGAGGCTGTGCAGACTGCGGTCCTGGCCATTCGAGGAAATCGTGCCCAGCTGGGAGACCTTGTTCTGCTGCCGGTGTCGGTTGTAGCGGATCCACAGCCCCAGGAAGCCCAGCGTTGAACCGGGGGTGCCGTTCAAGAGGGTGAACGTGTAGTGGTACCAGACCAGCTCGGGCGTCCCGATCGAGAGGCACTCGAAGACCTGCAAACAAGATTCGGGCGTAACTTTTGGGCGTGAAGATTTGGGCGTAACTGTTGGGCGTAACTTTGTAATTTCCAGTGGTTCTATGCATGAGCTGTAAAACGGCAACTGAGTTCTGCACAACTCACCCTAGGCGCGCCCATGACGACCTGCATCTACACCAGCACTGTCAGTTTCGAGTACAGCTCCCGTTTCTTGGCCGAGGCAGTGCTGATCTTGCGATTGTGCTGCGACTTCTTAAAGGTTTTCTGCAGGAAAAGCTGCTTGACGAGCACGTGAAAGTTAGAGCGTCGCTGAGAAGCAGTAGCGTTGCGCAACGATTTGTATAGAACGTAGTCTGGTCGGACAAAGCAGCTAAATTTGTTCTTGAAGAGGATAAAAAAATAATGAAATGTGAAACGAACGCACAAGAAATCGTCGCGGTCGAAGAATCCTGGCACTGCCAGCGCCAAGATCAGGCAGATGAGAAAGGGAATTCCTAAATTTTGAAAAGTTGAGTTTCATAGTTTTCTTGTAAAGATGTCACCATTGTAGAGTTTAGCACATTTTTATGCTAATAGGGAGAGTCGTCAATAGCAGCTGTGTGAGACGTTGCAATTCTTAACGAATAAACACACGCCACAGAACAACATCAAAATGCACTTTTTGACTTTGAAACACAATATAGGTATTTGCTGTCCACAATCACATTTCACAATTTTGGGTTCCTGACTATCCAAAGCGCCCCTCTTGGAATATTATGGTACATTGAAGGTCGTTTCAAAACATGATTGAAGGTCGTACAGCGCGCGTCTGGAACGTTATTGGAGGTTTTTGCAGCAGGTACGCCACACAGTTCAAAGCTGTCGCAACCGCACCGCACGCAGCTCACCATAGGCGATGAGCGCCGAAACCGGCCACTTGGTGACAAGTCTGAGGAGCCTGCCCGACTCCTCCCAGGCCATAGAACCTCTTGATGATTTCGCAGCCTTGGAACGCCGTCCACGTGAAGTTGCACAGGAGCAAGTAGTACAGAAGAACGGCGAATGCGTCGCACGCAGCAGCGCCAATTGAGAACAACGTTTGGTCGATAAAGAATGTGAATAGGAAGAAGAATAAGAATAGCGTCGCCAGAAAGGGAAGGCCCAACACGCCGCCGGAACTCTGACCGCCGCCGCCGCTGGCGAAGTAGCGGACAATCGCGGTTGATTTCAGAGAGGAAATTCTAAATGAATAAAATTAAAAAAAACGCAACATTTTCAATTCGCCCAGGAAGGATCACTGGAAGATGCGTGTAGCTTTGCGTGACGTCAGACACTGATTTTCATGCTCTCATAAAACTGTTAGAAGGATTTTTGGGAACCTATGAAAGTACAGGGTACCAGGGCACTATTGGGGAACGGAGGGTATGTATGTACAGTACCTGGCGGCTGCAAACAGCGCGATAAGCAAAAGGAGACAGAGAGATGCAGTAGGGCCTGTCGAGATGTAGCCGACGATGCTTAACGCCGCGTCTCACAGTATCGGGTCCTTTTGATGGAGTTCTGAATCAACATTGCCCATAAACGTAGTACGCAGGCACATGGGGCACCACCATGCTACTGTAGCTGCACACTCTACCGTATCGGAGACATGGTATACATTCCGCATCTTTTGGTGTTGGTCTCCCCTCCCAACAAACAGTGTCTCCAACAACAACCCCACCAAATCAGAAAGGTATACCTATTGTAGGTGTTAGATACCTACATTGTACATGTACTACCAGGAGTTACGGCAATAGTGCCGTACGCGTGCGCCATGACATCTCACTTTCGACAGACTCACCACGACGAGAGTGAAGTCGGTGAGACGGTCGCAAGTGCCCAAGAAAGTGCCGCCCTCGAGCGACTCTGTCGAGCAATTTGCCGTCTTCCACTGCCTATCGACCCAGTAGCCGGGAAGATACGCGGCGTGCAAGTGACGCTGCAACGGGGGTGTCTAGGAAGGGAAAAAGGTGGTAAATTGTGGGTAAAAGGTGGCCGCTGCCGCGCTGATTATGCTACCAATCGACCGTTTGTTCAGCGACGAGGTATACCGTAAATCCTCCAATACAACCCCCCCCCCCTCCAATAGTGCCCCCGGGTACGGCAAGGTTGAAAATAATAAAGCCCCCCCTCCAATAGTGCCCCCGGGGGTAAGGGGTATGTCGTGCCATGTGCCTTTTATGGGCAAAAATATAGTGGTAGGTACATTCATATCGTGTATACACACTACTACCAACCAATAATAGTACGTTTCAGCAACTATTAACGGTAAAATTGCATTAAATGTGGCAAAAGTGATCAAAATCACCGAAAAATCGGCAAATTTGACAGCGAAACTAGCATTACGATCAAAATTTTTAGGTTGAAATACAGAAGCCCCCCCTCCAATAGTGCCCCCTCCAAGAGTGCCCCCGTAATAGGTTGAAAATAGTGCCCTGGCACTATCGCGCTATTGCTCCGTATACATGATATGTTCAACTGCGTTGGTTCGAAGTGGTCTGGTTATGGTGAACGGTGGATTGGACAGAAACCTATGCAATGATCGACAGAAAGCGAAAGTTGGCCCACCAGCGGATCGGTCCTGAACTGCAGCCTCACACGGACAGAGGGTGTGGAGTGTTGAGAGCAGGCTGTTGCCAACCGTGGTGCCTTTTTTGAGCAGAGTGGCGCTCGCCACAGCTGACGTCCTTTGGCGGTTGCTATAAACAGGGCTGCAGTTATGCAAATACTGCAAGTCAACCACGCCAAAATCACAGTCTATAATTATCGATATTGGGTATCCGATACCGATGGTAACAACTCCGACGCAGTAGTCTTAGTTGGACCTGGTACAGTAGTATTTTTCTTATTACGGTGAATTTGGTCATTGAGATGCAAACGTTCTTTTACACGATAGTCCTTAGGCACTTTACAAACTTTGTGTTGCAGTAGTTTTTGCACAAATTGATTACCATGAATTGTCATCTTCAGCATCATTGCGCTTATGCCTTACTAAAATTCTTCTTTGAATATCCCATTTGGAAGAAGTTTTGATGATCTGTACACTTGGTAGATGACTTTGTCCGCTGCAGATAGAACAGTTTTGTCAGAAATTAAAGTACGATACATTACTGTATTTCACAGTGCAGCTTACTGTACAGCATGCCTATAAACTAAAATGTTAAAATAAGTTACTTCAAATTTTTTATAACAAGCTGCATCTCTTTGTCAGTTTATAGACGCCATCAAACTTGTTGCTTTATTTCCGACTGAATACCGTACCATCATCCGAGAAAATTTGCATAATGCGAATTGTTGTTGACACTAGTGTTGCTGCAGAATACATCCGAAGCAGTAAGCGCCAGATTTTTGCCGCGCAAAAACTGAATCGACTTTGACACCGAATTTGTGACCATTCTTGGGATGGAATCCAGCATGCTAAAGATGAACAGTTAGTACAGTATACAAGCCACAGTAAAACTAATGGTTGAATCGGTTCAATACTGTTGCTGTACCGTACATTGTGCAGGCGTCTTCACTCTGTTGTGACTGACTAAATTTCTCCTCGTCTTGCACGTCCAGTAGTGAGTCGATATTTTCCAGAAAGAGTAGTGAAGTCTGCAACATTTCTAGCTGCGGGGTGTGTGTGTGCGTGTGTGTGTGCGGGCGCGTGTGTGCGTGTGGGTGCGTGCGTGCGTGTGTGCGTGCGTGCGTGCGCGCGGGCGTACGTGCCGGTGCGCGCGTGCGTGCGTGCGTGCGTGCGTGCGTGCGTGCGTGCGTGCGCCCGTGCGTGCGTGCGTGCGTGCGTGCGCCCGTGCGTGCGTGCGTGCGTGCGTGCGTGCGTGCGTGCGTGCGTGCGTGCGTGCGTGCGTGCGTGCGTGCGTGTGTGTGTGAGCGTGCGTGTGTGTGTGTGTGTGTGTGTGTGCTTGCGGGCGTGCACCAGGGTAGTCCGTAACGCACATCTTTATCAATGACTGTCGCCTGACTGACTGGCTCGATGATCTGCGCAACGAGACCGATGTCGGTATACGTGAGCTCGTCCTTGGCCTCGGTGATGACGTCCTTCAGGTCCACCAGAAATGTTCGGGACGTCCTGGGGGCCGGGGCGACGTGGGTGCGTCGGATCTCCCGTGGTCTAAACGGCTGCAGTTGCCTACTAAGCCCGCGCCGACACAGAAACTGTTTACCGGTTTTGTTCCTTTGCACATTTCTATGACATTCGGTACAACGTCCGTATATGTACAGGGTGCGGCAGGGTTACCTCGAAAACTCTGCGAAAAACTAAAAAGTCATGCTAGGAAGCGAATTTTTTTATGCGGTTTGTCGCATCGAACGACAATTCGATGGCAATTTTTATGAGACTATTTTTACGATGACAATGAGCGAGACCCATAAAAGAAAATAGTATTTCTGTGCAGTTTAATCTCAAAGTAGTTTGTCACTTTGAGAAGACATCCAATTTAAAAGTCAAAAGTCAGAACAAAAAATGGAAGGTTTTTCTTCAAAGGAGCTTGCTAAACTGGCTATTACGTAATGACATATATCCTAAGCGTTTCTCAAACCCAACGTAATGTTTCAGACGGAATTTCGCGACATGCTTGATCTTGAAAGACTTGATCAAAGGTTGCCACAAAAGACTGCTGGAGCGAAGCACTGTGCTCAAATAAAAGAGTAGGCCGCCTGTCGGCGACGTGCGCTCTGTGCGCACTCAGTCCACCGATGAAAGAGTCAAGGCGGCCTTTACACAAAGCTCCCAGAAGTCGACGACACCGAACTGGGGTTTCGGTCATATTGAACAGTTCGGTTGATCGATTTTGCCTACATTTCTACAGAAAAATTGCCATCGAATTGTCGTTCAATGCAACAAACCGCATAAAAAAATTCGTTTTCTAGCACACGAGTTATTAATTTTTAAAGTTGGCGGGGTAAACTTGCCGCACCCCGTACAGCGAGATTTTTCGCGATGCGATCCGCTTGACAAACTTTCGTTGCCAATTTGTTGGAGCGAAATTTTGCAAAAAAAAACAAAAAATTTACATCTGATAAAGAAAACGTTACGAAAATCTTTCCATTTCAGCGTCTGGCTCCAACCGTAGCCTAGCCCATTCGACAGTCATTCAAAGGTTATACAGGGTGTTTCATATATATATTCCACCCCTCTACAGCTAGCTTCCCTGAACCGATTGTGCTCAAATTTTGCAAACATATACCCCCTTTGGCTGCGAATTGGAATTCCAAGTTTCGTTGATTTTCATCCACTGATTTATAAAATTTTCAAACCTCCCATTGTCTGACCATTTTAAAAATTAAAGTTTTAAATACAGTTCGACGCGGCTCGTCGAGCTGATTCCAAAAATGCTAAGATGTTTTTGGATTTGATTATGTTTTAATCGAGAGAACTGCGAAAGAATATCAGCTGTTGGTCTCAGTTGTTTGACAGAAGTTTTTTGAGACATTTTGAACAAGGCAATGTCATTGAGCGAGGCCACAACAGAGCAACAGCGCAATAAATAATCTGTGTGGCCCCCATCGGGCTGCCAACTGGCTTAGAATTGATTTTAACCTGGAGGTAAGCAGCCTATCGAATGAGTTCATGTCAGTCTCCAGCTCTTCCCAGCACAGAGTCAAGGCGTCTGAGCAGTGATAGTTTTATGCAATTTTCTCGACAGAAACACTATCAAATGCAAAACATCTTAGCATTTTCGGAATCAGCTCGACGAGCCGCGTCGAACTGTGTTAAAAACTTTATTTTCCAAATATTCGAAAAATTTCGAATCATTTAAAAATTTTATAGATCAGTATCACCTGCATGAAAATACATGAAACTTGGAATTCTAATTCGCAGCCAAAAGGGGTACATCTATCTATATTACTAAAGCACAATGTTTGTCTGTCTGTGTGTGTGTGTGTGTGTCTGCAACGCAGCCCAGAGAGTTGTGCTGGATGGATTGAGCTGAAATTTTGCATGAAGCTGCCTTGGCACATTTCACCGTCAAAATAAGAGTGGCACTTCTGAAACTACCGTAATCCGTGAGTTATGCAAATTTCGCATACGTGTTTGATCGAATTTGAGAATTCAGTGTCAATTCTGCTTGGGATATATGTAATCGACCGTGCTGATCACGAATATCACATCCGTTTTCCAGTGCGATACGGTAATCGCGAGATACGACGCATTGAATATGCAAATTGCGTTTGATCGAATTTGAGAATTCAGTGTCAAATCTGCTTGGGATATATGTAATCGACCGTGGTGATCACGAATATCACATCCTATTTCTAACGCGCTGCCGTAATCACGAGATATAGCATTATCCTTTTCTACAGTAGTATGACTGGTTGTGGGTTCTGTCTGCAATGCAGCACAGAGTTCTGCTGGATGGATTGAGCTTGAGCTGAAATTTTGTATGAAGCTTGCTTGGCACATTTTACCATCAAAATAGAGTGGCACTGCTGAAGCTATCGTAATCCATGCGTTATGCAAATATAAATAAATTATATGATAATACAGCACATTTTATGCGTGCTTCTGACTTATCAGAAGTGTTTAGATCCTGGGATCAAACCTCTGCCATAAAAATACTTGTAACTTTTTTGTTTATAACTTTTTTGTTTTACACGTGTTTATGCTATAAAAACTTCAAACTTTTTACTTTGTTTTAAAGGTGTTAACGCTATAAAAACTTGTATTACACGCACATGCACGCACGCACGCACGCACGCACGCGCGCGCGCGCGCGCGCCCGCGCACATGGACATGGACACGCGCAAGGACGCGCGCACAAGAACGCACGCGCACGCACGCACGCACGCACGCACGCACGCACGCACGCACGCACGCACGCACGCACGCACGCACGCACGCACGCACGCACGCACGCACGGACTCGCGAGTGGGCGCACGCACGCATGCGCGTGTACGTGTCAGCGTTTTAGTAGTGCGTTGTTTCAGTTTTTCTTGGCATTGAGCACTGATCGTCGACGCCTTAAACGTAATAAATGAAATATTGTGGTGCGTTTCGCCCGGTCCAATGACCCAATGAACTTGGATTTCCCCGAAAAAGAAAACGGCTGAAAACAATTTATGCGTCCGCGTCCCCTGCTGCGTCCGATAAAAACTTTCTGAATTTTATACTTTGCTTAGGCTTAGTCCAGACTTTGCTTAGGCTTTTGCTTAGGCTTTGATTTGGCTTATGCTTTGCTTTGCTTAGGCTTAGGCTTGGGCTTAGGCTTCGCTTAGGTTTCGGACGCAGCGGACGCGGACGCAACAATTGTGTTTTGCCAAAAAAGACGACGTAAGGAAGACACAAGCCCAAGCCCGTCGAAAACCGCCCGCCCACGGCGCGCTGGAATGGAATCGGAAGCGTCGGACCGAGATCCTAGATTAGACCAGGTCCAAAGGCCTTGCACAAGCAGGCAGGATGAGAGCGCCACTTTGGCAAGTCGCTCAAAGAGGAAGAGAGGCCATTCACAAATTTTGACGAGTTCTACAGAGCGGTCAAGGAGCTTCAAAAGAAATGTATTATTTAGTTTTGCAATGGCGCTCAAATGTTGAGCGGTTCAATTATTTATAGCAGCCTACCGCGCAGTGGGCGGCACATGCACAAGCCGATCGGAAAGCTGCAGCGCTGCGCCTGCAGATCACGATGCATGAACATATGTGAGCAACCATGCAGATTACAAAAAAGCCAATTATTATTAGCTGGTTCTGAAGGGCTTATTAAAACAATTAGCCTGCCGCCACTAAATATGGGATTTATGGTGTCTGCTAAAGATGGTATAGTGCCAAATTTTTACTATCGAATGTAATGACTGGAGATGTAATGACGCATTAATAAAGCGTTACAACAAATAAAAGGTAAACTGTTTTCCTGTATTGCAGAAGTGCATTGGTTGCATTGGTTGACTTCCTTTGGCTTTTGCTGCAGCACTTTACAGATTCGTCATTGTTGCTTCTCAACTGAGCATTTGCAGCATGATTTTATGACACATTGTTTTGATGATGAGTCATCACAGAGTACATGAAAATATTAATATTGAACCACTTTGGAGCACTTTGCAAGCAGGAGTCCTGAGTTGAAGCGGCTAGTATTACTAAAGCACAATGTCTGTCTGTGTGTGTGTGTGTGTGCAACGCAGCGCAGAGAGTTGTACTGGATGGATTGAGCTGAAATTTTGCATGAAGCTGCCGCGGGAAACTTCACCGTCATTTAAGGGCCGGATTTGCGATAGCTACCGTAATCCGTGAGTTATGCAAATTTTGCATACGTGTTTGATCGAATTTCAGATTTCAGTGTCAATTCTGCTTGGGATATATGTAATCGACCGGGCTGATCACGAATATCACATCCGTTTTCCAGTGCAATACCGTAATCGCGAGATACGCCGCTTTGAATGTGCAAATTGCGTTTGATCGAATTTGAGATTTCAGTGTCAAATCTGCTTGGGATATATGTAATCGACCGGGGTGATCACGAATCTGGCATTCGTTTTCCAATCTGCTGCAGTAATGACAAGATATAGCATTATCCTTTTCTACAGTAGTATGACTGTTTGTGGGTTCTGTCTGCAATGCAGCACAGAGTTCTGCTGGATGGATTGAGTTAAGCTTGCTTGGCACAGCTTACCATCAAAATAAGAGTGGCACTACTGAAGCTATCGTAATCCATGCGCTATGCAAATATAAATAAATTATATGAAAATACAGCACATTTTATGCGCGCCTCTGACTTATCAGAAGTGTTTAGAAAATAGTTCCGTACAGATCAATGGTGTAGTGGGTGTGATGTCGTTACTTTTCTGGAGGTCCTGGGATCAAACCTCTGCCATAAAAATACTTGTAACTTTTTTGTTTATAACTTTTTTGTTTTGCACGTGTTTATGCTATAAAAACTTTGAACTTCTTATTATTTTTTACTTTGTTTTACAGGTGTTAACGCTATAAAAACTTGTATTACACGCACATGCACGCACGCGCGCGCGCACGCACGCACGCACGCACGCACGCACGCACGCACGCACGCACGCACGCACGCACGCACGCACGCACGCACGCACGCACGCACGCACGCACGCAAGCACGCACATGCACATGCACATGGACATGGACACGCGCACGCACGCACGCACGCGCACGCACGCACGCACGCAAGCACGCACGAACGCACATGGACAAGGACACGCGCGCGCACATGCACGAACGCACGCACGCACGCACGAACACGCACGCACGCACACGCATGCACATGGACATGGACACGTGCATGCACGCACGCGCACGCTCGATCGCACGCACGCACGCACGCACGCATGCACGCACGCACGCACGCACGCACGCACGCACGGACTCGCGAGTGGGCGCACGCACGCATGCGCGTGTATGTGTTAGCGTTTTAGTGGTGCGTTGTTTTAGTTTTTCTTGGCGTTGAGCACTGATCGTCGACGCATTAAACGTAATAAATGAGATATTGTGGTGAGTTTCGCCCGGTTCAATGGCTCAATGAACTTGGATTTCCCCGAAAAAGAAAACGGCTTAAAACAATTGATGCGTCTGCGTCCGCTGCGGCGTCCGATGAAAACTTTCTTAATTTTAGGCTTTGCTTAGGCTTAGTCCAGACTTTGCTTAGGCTTACGCTTTGGCTTTGATTTGGCTTAGGCTTATGCTTCGCTTATGCTTAGGCTTAGGCTTCGCTTAGGTTTCGGACGCAGCGGACGCGGACGCAACAATTGTGCTTTGCCAAAAAAGACGACGTAAGGAAGACACAAGCCCAAGCCCGCCGAAAACCGCCCGCCCACGGCGCGCTGGAATGAAATCGGAAGTGTCGGACCGCGATCCTAGCTTAGACCAGGTCCAAAGGCCTTGCGCCTGCAGATCAAGGTGCATTAACATATGTGAGCAACCATGCAGATTACAAAAAAGCCAATTATTATTAGCTGACTCTCTGAAGGGCTGATTAAAACAATTAGCCCACTGCCTATATGGGATTTATGGTGTGTCTGCTCAAGATGGTATAGTGCCTAATTTTTACTATCGAATGTAATGACTGGAGATGTAATGACGCAAGAATAAAGCGTTACAACAAAAAAGGTAAAATGTTTTCCTGTGTTGCAGAAGTGCATTGGTTGCATTGGTTGACTTTCTTTGGCTTTTGCTGCAGCACTTTACAGATTCGTAATTGTTGTTTTTAAACTGAGCATTCACAGCATGATTTTATGACACATTGTATTGATGATGAGTCACTATACTGAGGACATGAAAATATTGATACTGAATCACTTCTGAGCACGTTTTTAAGGATGCATGACAAACGACAAAAGAGATGAAAGGATTCTCACATATAGCAACAATCTCTGCCTATTCTCGCCCCCAACCCCCCATTGGTCATTGAGCTACTCGACCTTTAGGGGCCTCTGGGTGATAAACTATTTTCGGGCTTACCCATTCTCTCCAGCCCCCCTCCCCCCCCCCCCCTTGCATCGGTTCATGGTCTTCTTTGTGTGCGCGTTTTGTGCATGTGTCGGATTGTTCGTGTTGGGTTGCGAGAGCAAAACGTTTTTGAACATACAACACATACAAACAGACAAACCGAAAAGCCTATGCTCTCCCCCACCCCCCGCCACATAGCATCACCGCAGAAAATAAAACAATACTTCTGCAAACGAGTCTCAGCGCATGTCTCCAGTTTACGTCGTGGGTGTGTTGATATGAAATTTATTTAAAACAGAGTGGGTGTTACAAGCAGTTCTTTAGTATTCATGCAAATGCATTGGTTGACATGCATTGGCTTTGGGTGACCTGCATTCCAACACTTTGCAGTTTCAACAGTGCAGTGCTTCATGATTGTACAAATGAGTATTCTCAACATTATTTTATTTCATGAGACAGATTGATGTTGAACCACTTTGGAGTACTTTGCAAGCAGGAGTCCTGAGTTGAAGCGGCTAGTGTATTCAAAATTTGAGCACAATCTGTTCAGGGAAGCTAGCTGTAGGGGGGTGGAATATATATATGAAACACCCTGTAGTTGTTCAATGCTACATACAGTTGGAACTTTAGACTAACCTTTCGGAGTATGCTCTTTAGTCGGTTCGTGTAGTCGAATGCTAGAAAGAAAAATATTTCTTTGCATACTGTAACCCTGTCGCTGTTTGTGCACTCCAGCTGAAGAACCCACACTTGCAGTGCGTCCAGGTGTTGACAGATAGCAATTTGGAAATCCTGGCAACGCTCTTGGCTTCGAAGAACACAACTGGCAGCTCTCTGCATATGGGATCGTTGTCTGGAGTGCAGACGCCATCGGTGACCCAGTACACCTTCGCTTTGAATCTCGTTTGGAGCTGCGTTATGGCCCCCTTTAGGCGATTCCACGTTGGCTCGTCAGGGTAGCAGTACTTGCTAAAGCAAACCTCATTGGTTAAAGAGGTGACTACCGTAAATCCTCTAATAGTGCCCCCTCCAATAGTGCCCCCGGGTACGGCAAGGTTAAAATAATAGAGCCCCCCCCCGTGAAAAATGCGTCGATTTTGATGGAGGCCATTTTTAAAGCTGAAACCTTTTTTGGTTTTGCTGAAACTTGGAGGAAGTCTAAGCTAGACTCACTGCAACATGTGTTTAAAATTTCATCAAAATCGCTTTATCCACTACAGAGATATAGTTGAACAAAGAGGTGCAGTCGAGTCAGGCCCACCCGGTACTTGCAACATTTCAAAATTTCGAGTCAATTTTAACAAGCAATGAAAAAGGTAGACACTTGGTAAGTGTGGCTAAGCGTTTGGACTAAATGTTCAGTACACTATCGTAACCGTCCACACAATATTGCGTTTTTAAATGTATATACTGTAAGAAAAAGGTACTACTACTGCAATGACACTGAATATGTACGTTGTTGACGCACCGTTTTGCATACACCAAGATGTGGTGCGTTGAAAGCCGCTCCTCTTCAACTAATCCAAAGTCAGTAGCACCGCTTATAAGATCTTCCAGAGCGCTAAATTAAAAAAATCTTCTTTACATGTTCGATGGTCACTCACGCAACGCGCTACTGCGTCAGTTGGCCAACAAATCCTCACAAATGTACTCACTCCGCCAGTTTTGTCGAGCCGCAGGCGCCCTTCAAATTTTGCCCTTGAAACCGCGATGATTCTTCGTGACTTCTTCCAGAGAACGCCATAGCTTCGCTCTGCAACTCGACGATGTCTTGTTCGCCCGCGATTTCTCGGTTCTTGATGTGGACCACGTTCTGCCGACTACCAAGGGTCACAAGTGAGACCGAGTCCCGTCGCTGCAGAGAGCCAATGACGTGGAACATGGACTGCTGAGCCTGCAAATACATAAGACTCTATGAGTGTAACACTCCAATTACACCAGTGCCACCTGAGGGTTCCCTTTTCCCAGGGGGGGGGGGGTCAATCATTAGCGATGGCTAATGATATGCAGCGCAGCCGTTAAAAGGGACCAAGCACGACTTACAGTTGCCACTGATTCGGCATCCAGACCGGATTTCCTGGCATCGGCGTCGCCGATTACGATGACGTTGGCCTTGCAAGCGGCTTCGAGAGCTTGTCGATCGAGGTCTGAATAGTACAATTCATGCGGCGCTGTAAAATTTGCGGGTGACGGAAAAAAGCGCGACGAAAAAAGCGCGACGGAACAAAGCGCGATGAAATATGCGCGACAGGTAATTTGCGCGACGAGAAAATTGCGCGACGGAAAATTGCGCACTGAGAAAAAAGGTCGATGGCAGAAAAGCGCGCCAGCAGATATCTTGCGGTCAGATCATTGTGGTGCTCTATCATATTGAAATAGAGTTAAGGTAAATAAATCAGTAAATCTACACCTATTTACGCAATCAATCAGTGTCTAGTTATAATAAAGTTTGTTTGCCATGCAAAAAATGGGACAAAATATTTTGAAAGAAATGCATCGCATCTCTGTCTCGATTAGTCATTAGTGATTCGTCACCTTTATTCAAGCAAGCCAAAATCATCATCATCTCAGTAGTGTAGTTCATTCCCATCCTTGTGATGTTTGTGGGCATGAAACGGCAAAGGAATAGGTCAAACCGTAGGTGGAGAGCTCTGAGTTGAAAGAGCATTGCCCATTTTTGAGAACGTAAGCGAGAGAAAGCGAGCCGACGGCATCAGTTCGCTTGCAAGACGCGCTCGGCGCTTTGCCCATATGCCATTTGCATCTGGAGTGTTTGCATTGCATTGCATTGCATTGCATTGCATTGCATTGCACGCACGCACGCCGCACGCACGCACGCACGCACCGGCACGCACGCACGCACGCACGCACGCACGCACGCACGCACGCACGCACGCACGCACGCACGCACGCACGCACGCACGCACGCACGCACGCACGCACGCACGCACGCACGCACGCACGCACGCACGCACGCACGCACGCACGCACGCACGCACGCACGCACGCACGCACGCACGCCGCACGCCGCACGCACGCACGCACCCACGCACCGGCACGCACGCACGCACGCACGCACGCACGCACGCACGCACGCACGCACGCACGCACGCACGCACGCACGCACGCACGCACGCACGCGCGCACGCACGCACGTACGCACGCACGCGCTCACGCACGCAGTCAAGCATGTCGTTTCAAGAAAATCCGACCCGCGGGCTTTGGCGAGATCCAGAAGACATTCCTTGCCCTTGAAGTTGATCTCGTTGAGCTTCAACAGCACCGCTTTGTGCGATGGCGAAAAGTAGTCATCGCGACAGCCGCGGCAGTTATCTTGGTGCGCCACCAACCCGCTATGCTCAAACGGTAGCAGGAATCGTGAGCTCTTCTGGTCAGGTGTGTCGACAAGAGAAAATTCCAAGCTAATGCTGGCCGCCTTTACGCCGTCGGAAAAGAACAGTATCTTTAGATCGGAGCCGATGTCACCCAAAATCATTGAACTTGTCTGGACGTCGAACTGAGACGCAGAGACTGACCAGCGAGGCGCTCTAAAAATAATAAAAAGTAAAAAAGGACCGCTTGTTATGGTATTTTCAGGTCAGACAATTCATCCTTTGCATATCGATATAAAGTTAACTTCCCGTTTTTAATGGGTTTTATGAAAAAAATTTTTTGTTGTTGCAATTTTAGCGGTCATTCATTTGTTGTAGGCGCGAATTAAAATTACATCCAAATACAAAATCTTAGCTTACGTGAAGATCACGGGCGCTGTCAGATCGTCCGAACTAAAAATCATCAGCTTCTTCGCGGATGTGTGGCCGTCAAGTCCATTCGGCAGTTTCTCGAGTTTTAATCGTTTTTCTCCCGTCGGATTTGAAACGGTCCACGTACAAAGCCGTATACATCCGTGTTCGATCGAAAACTTTAATTGCAGCGGGGAATTTGCCCGATTTTTACAGTCGCACGCACCCTGGATGGGCCTCAAGAGGCTAACAGTGGCTAGCACAAGTACAAGCACCAACATTAGCATGGAAAGTCTAGGTAATGCCTTTCTTCGACAGCGCAAGAGTTAGCAGTGTTGGCAGGCGGGCTAGAGTACGTTTAGCAGGCAGGCAGGCAAGCACGCAATCTTGTGTCAACAGAGCCGACGCAGGGTCTTCGTGTGCATTGAAGACAAGATGGCTGCTGTGTTATTGGACACTAAAGAGATACAATGTATACGTTTATTTTTCCTTGCATGGAAGACGCCATTCAAAGCAAGGCTCGCTCGTTCATGACACGCTTGAATGGGTCGAAAGTGACATGGTCTGGTGGCAAAGCTTTTGCGAGTCTGCGTGCGTGCGTGCGTGCGTGCGTGCGTGCGTGCGTGCGTGCGTACGTGCGTGCGTGCGGCCGAGCGAGGGTGCGTGCGTGCGTGCGCGCGCGCGCGCGCGCGTGCGGGCGGGCGGGCGTGCGTGTGGGCGGGCGTGCGTGCGTGCGTGCGTGCGTGCGTGCGTGCGTGCGTGCGTGCGTGCGTGCGTGCGTGCGTGCGTGCGTGCGTGCGTGCGTGCGTGCGTGCGTGCGTGCGTGCGTGCGTGCGTGCGTGCGTGCGTGCGTGCGTGCGCGCGCGCGCGCGTGCCTGCTTGCGTATGTATGTATGTATAGACGTGCGTGCGTCATCGCTTGTAGCGTACGCACTTCTGTACGTACTAAAGTGTGGGTGTCCTAGCGTGAGATGTTTAATGCATAGCGTAGGTGTGTCGAAGAAAGTGGTGAGTTAGCGAAAGCCGATGACTGAGCAAAAAGCTAAGCATAGAGTGGCCACACGGCAACCAAACGGCTAGGCATACAGCACCTAGCAAGAAACACACCTTGCATCTACGCCTACAGCGGATTTCCCTAATTCTATCTTTACATACCACCCACACCACACCGTAGAACTCTCTCTAAAGTTTTCAGTGGTGCATGCACTTATTCATAAAGAAATCTCTACCAATTCTCTCAGTCTCTGCTCTCTATTGTACTTGTACGCGTCGTGACGCGTGCAAGGCCTTTATTGCTTTTGCGAGTTTCCAAACGCGGCGAGCTCCTTCCATACTCAGTCCGTACTTTGTCCAAAAATCACAGGCTGCTTTGAAGCACGTCACGTGTATACCAATGTTGGGGCCACAAAAACGAAATTTTGAAGACGCCTCTAGTGAACTACACTACACCTACACCAATAGGTACAAAGTATGACCTTCAACACTACAGCCTCTGCGCGCACCAAACGTCGCCGAATGGCAAATAAATCGATTTCTTCGGACCCTGTCTTCACTGCGCAATGTCTCTCTACCACCGCTGTGTCACCAGCGCCGCTGCAGCGACCAAGGTGACCAACAGTCCTTGCAGCTTGCCACCCCCATAGATCGCTGCCGCGCCATTCTGTCGTTGTATGTCCTCGACCCACCGCTTGGCGTGATCGAGCGCCCACTGTCTGGTCTCACGCAACACGGCAGGGTCGAAGGGGTGCGGCTTGTGGTGGGCCAACACGTGGCCGCCCAGGGGGATGGTCTTGGCGAAGACGCCCTGCTCGGCGATCTCGGCGGTCAGCGCCAGGCCGGCGTAGCCGTCGCTGCCTCCTTGCGTCAGAATGAGACTAAACGAGGAACCGTGCGGTCGCGTTGGTGCGTGCACTGCATTTTGTCTGACTGGTATTTTTTTATTATTATTCCAATGTACACGTAGATCACGCACAGATCCCTGGCACTGATATATTTTTAAGTTTAATGTCTGAAGACGACGCAAGATGGTCAAATATAATTGATCTAGGGCATTTTTTATTTAGACCAACTTGCTGCACCAACTTGCTGGCCAGTGGCTCTCCGGTCTCGCTGAGGTAGCGGGCTCTGTACTTTTTGCTGGCCGCGGTCATTTGGGCGACGTCGACGCCGAAGTTCTTCTGACAGACCATGCCGCTGAGTGGGGACGCGTACTGGGAGAGGGGGCAGCCTTCTGCCTCGTTGCAGGTGTCTAGTCGGCCGTACTCCGTGCACCACTTGTACCTGGAGTGACAGAGGGTTGGGATATTTTACGTGTTGGACAAAGAGTTTTGTTTACAAATACATTTGTTTGCTTAGCAAACGTGAGTCTGCTGTTAGGCGGTACCCCCAGAAAAGGTAATTGGCCTGTGGGAAGCGTCGTACACGTGAATTTTGACCGGTAACCGCGTGAGTACATTTCAAAACATGCGAAACCATGCCAATCCACTGTGTGGAATAGCAAACTTCACGGCACCTGTACCTATGTAGCAGAAGACTCGTTTCCATGCATTACGGTATGACTCAAGGTCCAAGGCTACTCACCAATACGCGCCCCGTCTCTCCTTTAGAACCTCTTCGAAATTGGCAGTGAGGCGGCCACAGACGCCCTCTTGCGCAGTCGTCAACATGGCGGCCAGTCTTTTGAGTTCTTCGTACGGCCCCAACGGAGAGGACATGACGCCCGGGCACCACACGGACAGGAGGTTCAGACCGGGAACGCCGTCATAGAAACTGACGCCCATGGTGCTTTCTATGAACTGATTAATCTTGGTCGCCAGGGCGGCTCTGAAAGAATTTCTTCTGAGCACTCTTTGACTACCAACCGCATATTGCAGGCCAATACACACACTTGGCATGTTATACCGGTACACGTGTGTACACACAGCTTGGGAATGTCTCGCTTTCTTTCTGCATGGGTGAGCGTGCGGCGAGCATGAAACGCACGCACGAACGCTCAATCACCTGTCTTCCTCGGTCTTTTTGAACTTGAGGTCTGGACAAAGGTTGAAGTCCTTCTTCAGAGTTTCAAAATCGTAGTTCTTCAGCAGTTCGTCAAGACGTGCGAACGCCGCCCTCGTTTGTGTGTAGCATAGCTATAGAGCGTGCCGGTGCGTGCGTGCGTGCCGGTGTGTGTGTGCGTGCGTGCCGGTGCGTGGTGCGTGCGTGCGTGCGTGCGTGCGTGCGCGCGTGCGTGCGTGCGTGCGTGTGCGTGCGTGCGTGCGTGCGTGCGTGCGTGCGTGCGTGCGTGCGTGCGTGCGTGCGTGCGTGTCGGTGCGTGAGTCGCGCGCTTACCCCCGTCTCATCTCGGATCCAATTCATAGCTTCGTTTTTAAGAACTTTGCCCGCGATTCCATAAAAGTGGCCTCCGGTCGTCTCGTAGGCGACGGGGGCGCTGCCAGCTATAGCTCCATAGATCAGATCCGGTATCTTCGTACGAATAGCGATGGCAAAAGTGCCCGCATAGGATCCACCCATTGCGATCCATTTTGAGCGTTCGATTTTGTAGCTGGACTTGATGAACTTGATTAGTTTCTCCGCATCCTGAACAACGGTCAGTGGAACGTGTCCACTCCAAAGAAAAACGTTTTCTTTACTCGTGCATTTTTAGTGAAAACTCATAGAAATGCGCACGCTGAACGTGGTCAGGCTACGCGTGCAATCTGAGGCGTTTTCCAACCCTTAGATCCGTCACAAAGTCTCTAATTTGTGCATACTGCCATTGCTCAAACCTTAATCATTTGGTCGTCGGTGCTGAATGCGAAATTCGTGCTCATGTCAGGGTGCAGGCTTTGTCCTGAGTAGCGGTGCTCCATGAGGACACCCAGCGCCTTGTGCTCCTTGATTAGAGGATGAAATAGTCCGCTGAGTTGCCCGTCTAGGTACTCCTTGGTTGGGAGGCCAGCAACTACACCTGAAAAGAGGCAAAATGCTTGTTGAGTTATATGTACCTCTAGCCATGGTCAGGCCTAGAGGAGGTAGATTAGGGGTAAACTTGCTCTTTGAGGATGGAGGAGGGGAGGGAAGGAGGGAACGGGGGGGGGGTGGTACGACTTATAAGTTGGGGTTGAAGTCAGACTTTCCTCCGAATGGAGAAGTGTTCCAGCAGAATAGTGTTTAAAATACTTTTCGGATAAAATAGTTTCGTTTGGTTTTATGGCAAAAAAACACTGAAAGCATTTTTATTACTCTAGATACGGCATAAAAGAACTTTGGAAGATCTCTTGGTCACTTGGCTTTGGGGGATTCCCCCCCCCCCTGTTACAGCTACATACAACTTATCTTGTTGTACGACCTCATTCAGCATGGCAAATAAAAAGTCGAGAACCCACCATTGCCAAAGAAGACGGGCCCTCCGTCCTTCTTGTCCCAATAGGCGTCGATGATGACGTAGCGCTGCTCGAAGGTCCTCTTGTCGGCTGGGTCGTCGTGGTTGAGCGGCTGCGTAAAATTCTTTTCCGTCCACTTTGGCAGGTCTGACTCTGCGGCGAGACAGTCAGCAGCTGTCAAAAGGAACAACAAGCAAGCCAGTCTGCACGCCATTGTGATAGTGTCGTTCTGTTCTCCGCACTAATACGGGCTGTATAATACAGCCTTATGAAGTGCACTGCGCCGCTGCGAATATTTACAGAGCAGCTAGACCGGACACCTCGTTCCGTGTGGCGAGCGGCAGCTGATTGCGTGGTGACTAAAAGTGCTGCACCTATACAGGCGGAGCGCCCGAAAGACGCGACGTGAAAGTTCAGGACGCCCCAGTCAAGCAAGAACTGTAACTCGGTGTGTCCCCTAGAATTGTCAACCCCACCCAACGCAAACCTTTGGTCGCCCCCCTCCCCCCCCCCACATCTTCCCTACCAGTGTGTACTACACGCTTCCAGCATCCGGTGCCTGGCCTGGAAAGGGGGAGGCGACGTGTTGTTCTTCCCTTCGCCTAGCAGGACCGTCCCTCCCACTCTCCCGCTGATTTCCATGCTCACTCCACTCTACAGGGTGTATCAAAACTATATGCACCCCCCCTAGGGAAATACTGGTTGGACGGATTTATCTGAAATTTAACATAGATGTAGCCCCAACAAAAATACATGACCAAATTAAATTTCACGCAAATAGAACAACCGAGCGTCGAGATAGGAGCAATCATCCAAGGTACAGTGAAAAATCTTGCTGCTGTCACCACTTCACCGGTTTTTTGAAGAATCAGCAGTGGTGGGCCGACGTCAGATCGTTCGGTGATGGCCAAGTCATGTGGCTCTCTGTTCCAGTGCTCGGTGACCCATCATTCCGATCGCTACAGATTCTGAGGCCTGAGCCACCCAATTTCTGGTGATGAACTGTGCACCTGCGTCGCGTGCATTTGGAAAGTGACTGCAGCCGTTTCATCGAAGAGACGCACTTGGTCAGTGTCGTTGGCCTTTCGTAAGCGCGACATGGTCCTCGACACTCGTTTAAAACAATTGTTTACCATTCAACGAGAAATTGTTGCCATAAAACACGCAGTAATGTTTTTACGCAAAAACCAACTTTTTTTCACTGTACCTTGGATGATTGCTCCTATCTCGACGCTCGGTTGTTCGATTTGCGTGAAATTTAATTTGGTCATGTATTTTTGTTGGGGCTACATCTACGTTGAATTTCAGCTAAATCCGCCGAACCAGTATTTCCCTAGGGGGGGTGCATATAGTTTTGATACACCCTGTACTCGTTTTTGGCCTAGTGTCTGCGTCCTCTGTTCTTCCCATTGACTCTCTGTTAACCGTGGATTATTCGTCCCAGACACCGTTCTGCGCGACGTCAATCGTTTCGAGCTGCGCTGGAAGGAGAGCACAAACGACAACTACTACAGGAATAACAAATTTGCCTTCTCGGATCCGACACTGGCTACAGTCGACTTCACCATCTCGCTTGAGTTGAGATACCGAAAGGGATGTCTCTGCAGTGTCGCCTGCCGGAGTAGAAGTAACTGCCCAAGAAACTTGCAGTGCGCTGCCCACGAGGTGGTGGAGTTCAGTCTGGCGGTGGCCAATGGCGCCACTGTCTACAGCGCTTGGCTACACTTCTATCAAGACGGCGATCGACCACTTGAGTCGCTCGACCCCTACCACAAATCTCCTCAGAAGGAATTTGTTCTGCCGAACCACTGCAGTCCGACAGAGATTCGTTTGGTGGTCGAGGGTCCAGGCGTGGGCGTCGACGTCTCGGCAGCGGCTCAGCGCGAGTGGCGGCTCGCGAAGACCGACAGCTTCCTCGACCGCTGCGAAGAGAGCGCCGTTCTCTCTGAGAACGTGGCGCTCGTCTCCGCCGACGCTACGGAATTCAAGGTTTGGCTACAGTTGACATTTTGAGGATCGCATCATCCTCTTAAGCTGGCACATGGCCTAGTGGTAGAGAGTCGGCTTCTTGCACGCGCGGTTCTGGGTTCGATTCTTGATGGAGCCACTATATATGGAGGACTTCCCTCTCTATGGATTTTCTTGTGCTGTCGCTGCCCTGGATTACCGATGGCGTTCCTCCGAATGTCTTTGCCTAATACTGCGGCTCTAGCGGGAAGGCGTCATGGAGATGAGATGAGTCTATGCTATATGGGCTATTGACAGCCTCCTGGCGTTGCCCCTAATCCAGCGACAACAACATCCACCTCAACTAGGTGAAGCGACTGCTGCTCATGGCGCTGTCGGCCGTCTTCGAGAGCATGCTCGCGTCTGGAATGAAGGAGAGCCGCGAGAAGCGCATCCAGATCCCCGATGCTTCTGCCGGAGCCGTCAAAGCGTTGGCTCAGTTCTGCAGAGGCGAGCAGCCGGACCTGACCGATCTGCCGCAGGACGAGCTCGGCACACTCGTCCGACTGGCCCACATGTGAGTAAACTACCAGAGCACCGACTGAAAAGTTTGCTTTTTTCGCCACGCGTGCGCCACGCCAGCGTGGCGAGTTCGTATATGGATGGACGATACATTTCGTAATGGTCTGGCCGTCCATCCGTCCATCCAGTTCAGAGCAGTTCTCCTTTGCAGCTTGCCTGATCTGATCGGGCTGAATTTTTCTTTTTGAGCATTTCTAGGGCCACTCTGCAGATGCATTTTTCATACCTTTTTTAGATTTATAAAAAAAAAAATAATATACGTGAAAATAAAAATAAAAGTATTAAAAGGTGCATTGGACTGGATGTTTCCGTGCCATTCCATTCCATTCCATGCCAACGGTGATGCGACATTCCCCACAACATTTCGCCCCCCCCCCTCATCCCCCCCCCTTCATTTCGCCTAGGAGACATGTCGGCCTCTGACAAGTCGCCCCTGCAATTTCAGCCCACGTCACCTGTGCATCTACTGGTCCTAGGCGCAGGCTTGGCTTACGCCTAGGCTTAGGCTTCAATACAATGCATTCTCGATTGCGGTTGCGCTTCCTCTCTAAACTAGCCAGTGACCACGTACATACGTCCCACTCTCCTCACTCAATGTAACCATACCCACCTAGAGTGCCAGATTGTGCTGATCGTTATGTGCGCATGTGTATGTGTTGCCTTCTGGACCAAATTTTAGGTACCAGCTGCCGCTTCTGCGCCAGCGTGCGGAAATCGAGCTGGCCAAGCAGTTGAGTGGCAAGGAGGCGGCGTTGAAGCACGTCGAGATGGCCTGGACGCTGGGTCTGGACATCGTCCACTGCGCCATCTTCCACGCGCTCGCGACATCGACCACTGTCGACGAGTTGACGCAGACGCAGCAGTGGCGGGCGGCCTTTGGGGAGAACGCTGGACACATGGCCCGGCTGCTCTTCAGCTCCGCTAAGTGCATTTGATTATCAGAGGAAGAAGTGATCATTTGTTGGTCGAGTAAAATCGTAAAGATTCACTAGATGGATGGAATGTAGGAAATCGATCAAGCGGGCGTCCAAGAAATGCCGATAATGTCCGTAAACGTTGAGTCTATCGTGAGTATACCTAAGCACTTGCAAATGTACATACTGACAACGAGACGGTCGGAGACGACACCGTGAATCATAATGCCGTTTGATCCAAGGCAAGACGCTGATTCACGCCCGCTTGCTCTCTGCTGCCATATTACCTAGCCAGGTCGGAGCGCAGGGCCAGACGCGGACGGCTTCGGCCACTAAGCGGGCGGCCGTGCGCGTCAGCGCCGATGACCCTTCGTAAGCTGCGCGGCCGAGAAGCCGTTCCGATACAGCTCCGTACGCACGCGAGCACTGCACCACGTGTGCAATGCGAAACACGAGAGCGCCCGTCTTTGACCAGTCAGTGGCCGGTTGGTTCCATTCCTTTGATTGAGGAGAGAAGAAAACACCGTCTAAGCGAGCCACCCACACCCTTGCGAGCTATACCACTCGTCTTCTCTGCTGTGCGTACAGTGTATGTCGCTGGCTGTGCAGTGCAGTTGCGCGTTTAGTACCATCGCGACTGTCAACGCCATTGCAAGCGAGCCCAGTCGATTGCCTGTCTCCCCAGAGCTCTCTCGCTCTCGTACCTGTAGATGTTTCACTCGTTCGCTTCCAATCCGTGCATTTTCTTTGACCCCCTCCCCAACACTCATGTACCCCCCCCCCCCCCCCCCCCCCAACACGCACGTATTGTGGGGTGGGCATCAATTTCGGTTTTGGTTACCGTACTAGTATGTTCATTATGTTATACAGAACTCAAAATTTTAACTGATCCCTCCATTCCTTAAACAGCACTTCAATACTTCAATCGCATGGAGGAAAGATAGACTTACATGTTCTTGCTGTCTGCAACTCTCATCTGCCATCTACAGATTATGGGGTACATATACCATGCGCGACTGCTCAGCTCCCTGCTGCATTGCATTTGCATCGCTCGCAATTCACCACGCTCAGGGACGGATCTAGGAATTTTTCTTAGCGGGGGGGGGGCACCTTTCAGCCAAAGGCTGCGCTAAAGGCAAAGTGTTTAGTTTTGAAACGCACTGCTATGCGCACTTTATCCAATATTGGGCGAAACTTTCAGATTTTATTATAGCTTGGCCCTCCTAGCCCCCTTTACGCGCCTTCTTCCACAGACAGGAGAGACCCTCCCGAATAGAAAGCGCTGCTCTGATAGATCCCATAGTCCAAACTTGTTGTACAGTACATCTAGTACAGCGAAAATTTGCCACTTATGAGTGTGATAATCTAAGGAAAACAGTTACAATTTAACCGCTTCGCCCCTCTGCCCTCTTTGCCTGCCTCCCTTCGAATTCATGATTTTGTTCACAGGGGTTAGGTACATCCTGTTGAATACATTGGCTGTCCTGACCCTCTAGGGGGGGGGCCTCCCTAGATCCGCCCCTGACCACGCTAAAACTCGTTAACGAATAGGGTCAGCGAGAAGATGGCGTTTGCGCCGGGCACCGTGCTCCGCGACGTCAATCGCTTCGAGCTGCGCTGGAAGGTGGACGGCGACTTCGAACTTCGCAAGTTCGCCTTCTCGGACCCGACGCTGGCGGTCGTCGAGTTCACCTACTCGCAGCAGAAGAAGCCGGTGATGGGCTGTCGGAGCTGTACCAGTTCCTGCAGCTGCTCGAGGAGCTTCAACTGCGTCATTTAAGGCCGATTTACAGCCGCCGGACCCGGACCCGGTCACGGACCCGGACCCGGCCCCGGACTCGGACACGGAGTCCGTCAGTCAAAAGGCGCGTTTACAGCTGCCGGACTATCCGCCGGTCTTTTTTTAGAAATGCGCGCCTACACCCTCTTTTGAACGGGTACTTTTGTCGGTACGGTAGAAAACAATTCGAAACAAGCCTCGGCGCGACGACCGGCCAGCTCAACAGCGCCACCTCAGAGCTCAGCGAAAGCACTATTATAAAAGAAGAACAAAAATTACGTTCAATTCTAGCTCTCTCGCCCGGCAGCAGCGGCCAGAAACTTCCAAGTGCGCTGTGAGAAACTTCCAAGTACCAAAAATTGCGCATTATCTGTACTCGGAAGGCGTTTCCGCCAGATTCAAAAAAAGACCGCGGACTAGTCCGCGGACTTTATTGAAAGTTGGTCAACTCGAGTCCGGCGGATAGTCCGGCGGACTATCCGGCGGCTGTAAATCGAAAGACCGGGTCCGCGAGCGGGTCCGGCGGATAGTCCGGCGGACTATCCGGCGGCTGTAAATCGGGCTTTACTGCGTGCAGCGGGATTGCTCGCTGACAGTGGCGAACGGCGCAGCCGTCCACCGCGCACAGCTGCACGTCTATCAAATAGGCGCTTGCCCAGCGGTGTCATTCGACCTCAGCCAATCTTCAACCGACGATAAATCTCGCTACAACGTTAATCTTCCAATAAAATTTGTCGTGCTCGAGTCGAGCTCGTCTGAGCTTCGCCTGGTCGTCGAGGGTCCTGGCGTGGGCGTCGACCTCTCGGCGGCGGCTCACCGCGAGTGGCGCCTGGCCAAGCTGGACGCTTTCCTGAGCCGGCGCTCGGAAAACGCGGCTCGCGTTGACGACGACGTGTCGCTGTGGTCCACCGACGACGTGCCGACAGAATTCAAGGTCTTGCGCGCATGCACGCTGCCTCGAAATGACTCTCCTCAAGTCCTTGTAGGTGAAGCGACTGCATCTGGAGTCGAAGTCGACCGTCTTCGAGCGCATGCTCGCGACGGAGATGAAAGAAGGCCGCGACAAGCGCATCGAGATCCCTGAAGCGAACGCCGTAGTCGTCGGAGCGTTGGCCCAGTGCTGCAAAGGCGAGCTGCCCGACATGGGGGATCTGACGGAGGGCGACCTTTGTACACTCGTCCGTCTGACTCACATGTGAGTACGGCGGAACATCGCCTGTCCTGGAATGCGTACGCGCATTTAACATGCTTAGATGCAACATGCTCACCTCAGCTAGACTGGGGCTGTGACTGCGCCCAAGACAAACGCCAAAACATTCAGGGATCATTTGCCTGCAGGTGGCCAATTAGGGTAAAACTAATGACAAAGGTTCCAGAGAATGGTTCGGCAATGATAGCTACGAAACAACACCGGTACACCCAGCCCACGCGGTTCAGCCACCACCCTCAGTGCCAGTTGCAGGTACCAACTGCCTCTTCCGCGCCAACGTGCGGAAATCGAGCTGGCCAAGCGGTTGACGAGCAAGGAGCTGGCGTTGCAGCACGTCGAGTTGGCCTGGACACTGGGTCTGGACATCGTCCACTGCGCCATCTTCCACGCGCTCGCGACATCGACCACTGCCGACGAGTTGACGCAGACGCAGCAGTGGCGGGCGGCCTTCGGGGAAAACGCAGTCCATATGGCCCGCCTGCTCTTCAGCTCTTCCCTGACTATCCGAGGAAGTCGATTTAAATCGTAAGGATCCACCAGATGTACCGAATTTCCCCAATTAAAGGCGCACAAGTGTTGGTTGATAAGCGAACATCTACGTAGAGTCGTGGAGTCCATCTGTAGCAGAGGTTTTCGCTTCTGGGTGTTGAACGCTGCGCGGTTGCGACTTGCAAGTAAACAGCGCTGTAGTTGCAGGCGCTACCTCAACAATCGCACAGTTGCAGACTGACGGTGTCAAAACTTCTGGTATTGAGACAACCCATGTCTGCTGCTGCTGCTGCTGCTGATGCTGATGACTAAGCCCCGCTACTCTAACAACTGTGCTTGCCGGACCGTACCGTCAGCGGCTCTGTAGAAGGGTTGATGCTGCAGCGGGTTATACGTTACGGGACTAACGATGGAGAGTCGATGTTGTGCGAGCAAGACGCTGTACGCAGGCCGCTTGAGCGCGCGCGGCCGTTTGAGGGCAAGCGTCGGCCGTCAGTCTGGGCTAGAGCCAAGCGGCCGAGCGCGAGTGACTCACAGGAGCCCAGTCTCTGAAGGCTGAATGGGGCTGGCAGGACGCATCGTGACGCATCGTCGTCGAGGCGCTGTCGCCCGTCTTCGAGCGAATGCTGGCGGCGGAGATGAGAGAAGGCCGTGAGAAGCGCATCGAGATTCCCGACGCTTCGGCGGGAGTCGTTGGCGCCTTGGCCCAGTTCTGCAGAGGCGACCCGTCGGACATGACGGATCTGACGGCGGACGAGCTGGGCACACTCGTCCGACTGGCTCACATGTGCGGCAGCTCACGACACATTGTCCTGCCTGTACATTGCACGACTGGGGAAGGGGATTCGAGAAGGGTGACTTGACTCCTGATTTCACCAAACACCGGCGGGCACTATTGCGGAGGGCGGGGGGGAGCCACCAAAACTTTTAAGTAAAAATTATTATAGTTGAACAAAATTTTTTCAGTTAAATATTCGCGATTTATCAGTGGTTTTGGTGAATTGCCGTTACTATGGTTCATAAACAAACGTTTGATATGAACGGACGCAGCTGCGTATCCATGTACATGTAGGTACTCGGTGGTTGTATCGACACTCTTGCTGAGCCAACAATGTGTGTGCACCTCGCCGTATCTCTCGATTTACCCAGGTACCAACTGACACCGTTGCGCCAGCGCGCGGAAATCCTTCTGGCCAAGCAGGTGAAGAGCAAGGACGCGGCGCTGGCGCACGTTGAGATGGCCTGGACGCTGGGCCTGGACATTCTCCTGTGCGCGGTCTTTCACGCGCTGGTCGCGTCGTCGACGACGACTGCCGAACAGTTGGCGCAGACGCAGGAGTGGCAGACGACGTTCGGCGAATGCGCTGCCTTTCAGGCTCAGCTGCTGTTCAGCTCTGCTCAGCGGTTCTGAAGAAGATTTTAATCAGATCGAGTAAAGTCGTTATAGCGCTGCGAGAGAACCGCAGCAGTAATGCTGATTGGAGAGAAAGATCAAAATCGGAGGGAAAAATTGCTTGTAGGTGGTCGAAAACAACAAAATTTTTGCCTGCGGCGCCGTTTATATTCGTTAATGGCGAATATGGACCGATTAGGTGTCCAAACCACTGCCAAAATGGCCCAACATCCAAAAAGTTCAACAGGGTCCTCCCTTCTGCAAAATTCCTCCCCCCTCCGAAATTTTTTTCTGGAGCCGCCAGTGCAGACAGCATAGTTAACAACGGCCCATTTTCCACTTCGACGCTCCATCGCCCCAATTATACGCCGCATGTTGCGCGCATTACGCAAGTGGGCGCGGTTTGGCAATCATGCGCAGTGCGGTAGGTACAGCTATAAACGTGATTGTTGTAAGCAATCAAAGCCGAAGCCAAGCACAGTGCACGATCGTGGTGTGCGGGACCGAACACCGTCGACGCCTCCATCTTCAGATCTGCTACCCCCCCAGAATGGTCTCCAATCCACCCCCACACTTCAAAATCCCAGTTACATGTATACCTACTTACCGTAAACCCTATAATTAGCCCCCCGGGGGCTAATTTTTTCGGTCGAGCTCTAGGAGGGTGTATAATTATAGGGGGGGGCTAATTATAGGGGGGGCTTATAAACTGGAAGTGTCGATGAGTGGGAAGATGTGTGGGCGAAAGGGCGCGTGGAGGCGATTTTTAAGGGAAAAAGGCGCTGTGCACACACGCTGGTACACTCTAACACACTCTCACACACTCTCACATACACATACGTGTACTACATACATACACATACGCGACCATACATACACCCAGACATGGAAACATGTGCCTTTTAGACGATGGTTCATTTAGGGAGGGGGCGTAATTATAGGGGGGGGGGGGCTTATTAACTCAAAGTGGTCTTGGGAGGGTGTATTATTATAGGGGGGGGGCTAATTATAGGGGGGGCTAATTATAGGGTTTACGGTATATATGGTGCAGGCTGCCGTCAACATCAGTAGCACTACAAGAGTAGACCACGCCAAACGTGACCACACCACAACGCACGACTTACACACTCGCTCGCTACTAGGCCTGTGCGGGGTTCTAAAAATACAGGTTCAGCGCAGACGAAGCGCTTCATGATCGTGTCTCTCGGTAGTCACTCAAGCCGCCGCAGGCCGCCGCTCACTCAAGGCACTCCCTGGGCAGCCGCAGCCGCGCACCGCACACACGGTGACGTCAGCGCCGCACGCCATGCGCCAACCTCTCGTGCTTGCGGACGGAGCTCTTCCAGGCGCTGCGGAAGTCGCATAGCGAGCAGGGGAATGGTCGGACGCGCTCGTGGATGCGCCGGTGCGCGGTGAAGTTGCCGCCATCTCCAAACGCCTTTCCGCAGACCTCGCACTTGAACGGCCTCTTCTTCTGCGTCGCGGAATTGCAACCTCGTACAACATAGCAGCCCACGGGACAATGCGGAACGAGAAAGAACCCACTTCGTGAACAGTGCGCTCGTGCCTTCGCAGATTGCACGTGACTCTGAAGCGCCGGCCGCATCGGGCGCACGCGTGTGGCTTCTCGGCCGTGTGGACGATGCGGTGCCGGGCGAGGTCTTCTTTGATGGAGAAGCCCTTGCCGCAGTCGGTGCAGACGTGCGACCTCCGCTTCTCGTGCACCGCTGCGACGTGACGCTTCAGCTTGTTCTGTTTCTTGGCGGCAAAGGCGCAGTCCGCCCATTGGCAGCGGAACGGCCGCTCGGTGCGCGCCCCGAGAGAAGCCGCTGCCGAAAGCGTCCTTGGACCCGCGCTGCACTCAAACACCGCCTCGTCGTCGCTGCTCCCTACAAACACAGTTTAACTGCGTCGCACTCTTGGCCCTATATTGCCCACTGACCAAAAAAAAACACTCCGCATAAAAATCAGTCGTCAGAAAGTTATGTCACTGGACTTACGAAAAGTGGTGGCGCCCATCCGACCGCGCGCTCCTGTCGACGCGGCGCCTCCGTCCTCCTCGCCGCTGTCGTCAAACATATCGGAATAACTGACGACGCAAGGCTTCCGTTCGCTGCGTCGTCGTGTCAATGGCACCGTCGTCGGCGGCTGTGGGGCCCTCTCTAAAAACAAAAGTACATGCAGTCGGTCGGCAGCAGCAGTCGGACGCCACCATCAACTACACAAAAATCAGTCATTTTGTATGGTCGGCAGCTTCATAAACATCCACTACCGTTTTCCTCCAGCGGCTCCGCTTTCACGGCGGTGGGCGACGGGTCGGCAATCGACTTGCTGCTCCAGGTGCCACGGGAGTCGGCGTAAGAGCATCGCTCGCTGGACACTTTGGCGGAGACGTCACATTTGAAAGACTGCGCCTTCTGTGCAGTGGAATTGCGACGTCGTGTAGACATCCACGACAGAGCAGTGTACAACGGACGAACATTTCGCAGATTGGTCGAGCTGGAGAAGCGTCGGCCACAGTCGCTCCGCTGCTCGGCCGCGTGGACGCGGCAGTGCGCGGCGAGCTGGTCGCCTTTCTGCGCAAACGCCTTGCCGCAGTCGTCGCAGACGTGCGACCTCCGTTTGCCGTGCACCGCCGCGACGTGTCGCTGCTGCGCCGACTGCCGCGTGCTGACGAAGACGCAGTCTGCCCACTCGCAGCGGATCCGTCGCCCGCCGGCGTGCAGCTGCTCGAAGTGCGCGTGCACGGCGAGCAGCGCCGCTGCCGAGAACCTTTTGGGACACGCGCCACACGCGAAGCCCTCACCGCTCCCTGCAAGCACCCCTGCAAGAAGCAATTGAACTGTCTCAACAGAAGGACTTTGTTTCAACTCGGCTGACCACCGCATTCCGCTGACTCCGCTTTCGGGACGGTGGTAGCCCACGTCTTGGCCATTGGTGCCGGATCCCTTTTCGCCATTGCCTTTGTCGACAAGTCGAGCGGCGTCGAACATTCAGCTGGCGGATCCAAAAGGACCTTGCTCCCCAACAGCTCTCACCCACGCTCTTTAATACCTAGCAGGGGAGGGGGAGGCAAGGGACGTGGTCAGATGTACGCCTAGGCGATACGGACTGCGTTTCAGCAGATTTGTATCTGCGCGGCACTGCAAGCAAGCGTGTGACACGGCACGCGTTGAAACGCATGCTGCGTAAATGACTTGCTCTCACAAGCGGATCGAAAAAGGGAGGGGGGGGGGACCCCGTCGCGATCGGCCAAGGGGGTGGGGAAGGCTAATTTTATTGGGCCAACAGCGAGCCGCGCGCTCGAAGGGAGAAGCGGACGTGACACACGTCACTGAGGGTAGGTCACACGACTGAAAGAGAGCGACATCCAACGCAAAGCCTACTACAGGCAACGAACTGAGCGGGTTATTTTCCAGTTTTCAAGGGCTAGGGAAGCCAGGTTATTTTTCACATCGTCAGTATGCCACTCCGGGTCCTCTAGCCACTGATGTATCATATTCATAACAAATTTTCGCTGCTTAACATTGAATCGGCCGTTGCGCATTCTTCACGGCGTGGTGCGCTTTCTTCATCAATCCCTTACGTTGCCAGGTGTGTTGGGAGACCGAACTGCAGACACCATGCGTTTACTACATTTGTGCGTAGTACAACTGGGGTACTGTTGGAGGATTACGCTATCTGCGTCGGTACAATGCGTAGGTGTAAATCACATCCGCTGGCACGCACGCGACGGCCTAGCCCCACACGATCTGCGTGCTCGGCGTGCCGTGCTCGAGACGAGTGGTCGGCAGGCAGGAAACCGCACGCCTGGATGCACTTCTGCGCGCAGACGGAGGTGGAGACGCTCGAGTGCTGTCGCTACGCGCGCCAGTTCGCCAACTACTCCGCTCCCCGGACTCACCTCGAAGAGAGGCACAAGTCCGCATGTGAGTGACCGACTCCGCCGCTGGCTGCAGTGCATCAGACTGGCGTTGCGATCGCGATTCTGCACGCAATCCAACATGGCTTCTTCTGTGCTAAAGCACACGACTGAGCCAAAACAAATAAATTAGCAAAATATGCTTACCCCAGGGGCCACAAGTTTTGTGGGTTTTTGATACAACTAGAGGCGCGCGCGGCCTTCGGCCGCCATGTATACACTAAGGCATGAAGCAATTGATTTTGTATCACGTCGACATGATCAAAATGCAAGGATATGCGTAGCTTTTCGTCTTTTGCTTGTGTGGGCGAATGTTCTATAGGACAGTTGTCAGCATTGAGGGACCCAAATTCCATGGTCCCCCTTTGACCATGGGGCGTGCACCCCGTTGACAGAAGTTGGCCCAAATTCTGCGCTCCTCTGTGCGTGCGTGCGTGCGTGTGTTTGTGCGTGCGCGCGTGCGTGAGTGCGTGCGTGCGTGCGTGCCTGCTCGCGTGCAGGCATGTGTGTATGTGCGTGTGTGGTGCGTGCGTGCGTGTACGTGCGTGCGTGGGTGCGTGCGTGCGTGGATGTATGTGCGTGCGTGTGCGTGCGCGTGTGCGTGCGTGCGTGCGTGCGTGCGTGCGTGCGTGCGTGCGTGGGAGTACGTGCGTGCGTGCGTGCGTGCGCGCGTGCGTGCGTACGTGCGTACGTGCGTACGTGTACGTGCGTGCGTGGGTGCGTGCGTGGGTGCGTGCGTGGGTGCGTGCGTGCGTGCGTGCGTGCGTGCCTGCTTGCGTGCGTGCGTGTATGTGCGTGCGCGCATGGGCGTGCGGGCGTGCGTGCGTGCGTTCGGCGTGCGTGCGTGCGTGCGTCGGCAGGACGAGGAGAAGTTCGAACAACTGGCAACTGAGTCGATCGAACAACCGAACCACGCAAGCGATCACTTGTACAGTTGATAATGGAATTCGTTAAATTCCGTCATCGTGTCCTCGCTGATTGGCAGCTTCTTGTAGTGCTTCGTTCGGTCGGCGTCTAAAAAGATTAATAGAGAAACGTCACGCCGTATTTATCACGCTTCGAATGCCCAACAAGCTTTTTACGATTAATCTCGTGTTGGGTCTTGAGGTGCTTGCGAATCCGATAGCAGTCGAGAAAGCGCTCGCCGCACAAGCGGCAGCTAGTCGTCAGGATGGAGTTTCTTTTCAGAAAATGAGTCCAGGCGTGTAGCCTTTGGTTCTGTTTCGAAACTGCGCGTTGGCACTCCCTGCAGCGAGACCCTAAAACGCCTTCAGTGCATCGGCGCCTTTCTACACAGCCGCTTTGAAAAGCTGCGGTTTTCCTTTGGTACCGCAAATTCTCTATAGTGGCTCGGGGTTTCAACCCTCGGCGACCTTATTGGAGAGGCACTTACATACCTTACCTACCTACATACGTATGTGGGGGACACTTTTGGATAATTTGCGTTACGTAGATTTACGTCGCTCGTCGTCGCCTGCGCCGTCGTTCGTCTTCGAGAACAGAGACCGTTTGAGCCGCCGCACGGTCGAGCGGAACTCCGCGCTGTCATTGGTGTAGATGGAAGCGGCGGTGTCGTCGTCGCCGCTTTTCCCTGTAAACGATTTGGGATTCTCCGCAAGATACCTGAGCCTGGGCGCACGAACGGACGCGCTCCAACCGTGCCAGTGTCGGAGATGGGACCTAGCCAGCTTGGCTGAATACGAGCCCTTGCCGCAGCCGGTGCACGTGTACCTGTGCGCGCGCAAGTCGCGAGACGCGTGGACCAGAGCGCGGTCGTGTTTGTTGAGTACTGGCTTTTGGCACGACCGACAGAAGTCGCCCAGCTCACCTCGGCCTGTGCGCGCAGCGAGCCAGCGACCGCCAAAGAAATCGATAAACCAACCCGCGCGCTCACTCTCATCCATCCGTCTGCTGCTCCAACGGCGGCAGCGACTCACCCGCGACCCCGGAATCGCGCGCGCTCTTCTCGGCTGCAGCTGCGTCGGCCTCTTCAGTCTTGATCTCGCTGCGGCGCTGCACTGCTGAAAGTTCCCTGCAGTCCTACTCCTCCGCAGTCTCCGTCGCGCTCTTGTACTCACGCTCGACTGGCGTCACAGCAAGGTCTGCGCGCGAGAGCAGCGGAGCCGAACGGGCGCTGTCCTCGTTCAGCGGAAGTTCGGACTCGGCCGTCTCGCTGACTGGTGTCTTCGATATCAGCTCGCGTTTTCTTTTCAGCGAGGTCAAGCGGCGCCTTGGATTCCCTACAGATGATCGGTATTTGCAAGCAGGCACCGCATCCATCCGGCACCGCCACCTAGGCACCCACCGGAGTGTTGCGGGGACGTGTCGATTTCTACGATTGGGATCCCATCGTCGTTTTCATGGCCTTCTTCGTTGGGAGCGGTCGCGGTCGCTTGATTGAGCCACCGGGCCAGCTGCGCCTCCTTGATGGGATTATTTTGGTAGCAGAACTAAAAACGCGCCATTCCGCCGCCCGTTTCATTCTGACCATCCAGAATTCCGATCCCTAACTTCTAATCTTACGAGGTTTTGCTGCCCGGGATGCACCTTCAGATAGTGGCGCTGAAGCGTGGAGCGCGTCGCGACGCGGACGTGCTCGCAGCTGCGGCACTGATAGGGAAACCACTCGAGGTGGTCGGACGAGAGGTGCGCCTCCAGTTGCTCCTTGCAGCTCCGCTCCACGCCGCAGACGGGACAGTCGATTTGCCGGGGCATACCGTAAACCCTATAATTAGCCCCCCGGGGGCTAATTTTTTCGTTCGAGCTCTAGGAGGGTGTATAATTATAGGGGGGGGCTAATTATAGGGGGGCTTATAAACTGGAAGTGTCGATGAGTGGGAAGATGTGTGGGCAAAAAGACGCGTGGAGGCGATTTTTAAGGGAAAAAGGCGCTGTGCACACACGTTGGTACACTCTAACACACTCTCACACAGTCTCACATGCACATACGTGTACATACATACACATACGCGACCATACATACACCCAGACATGGAAACATGTGCCTTTTAGACGATGGTTCATTTAGGGAGGGGGCGTAATTATAGGGGGGGCTTATTAACTCAAAGTGGTCTTGGGAGGGTGTATTATTATAGGGGGGGGGGGCTAATTATAGGGTTTACGGTACTCTTCGTTCCTTTTTGCGCTTTGTTCAAGAAAAACTCCCACTCAGCGACGACTGACTGACTGACGCGGTTTCTTCAAGAAGCATGCGACCGCAAGCCGCAGTACATAAACGTGAGCTGGCCCCCACGCCAGATCATTATCTACCAACGCCGACATGTGTACTCTCTCTTCAATGTGTAGCGTCGATGATTGGCTATGGGTTGTAAGAAAACTTAAAGCGAGCTCCAATCTAGTGAAGGGAACTTATAGCCCCAGGATGGAACTTGAAGCCCTACGTCTGTCAGTCGACGATCCAAGGAAGGAATACTCCCAAACTATTGTCCTGGGAAACTATGGCAGGGGGGACTTTATTGGAACATTTTACGGTATGCAGAAAGGAGAAAATCGCACAACTGACATTCAAGGTGCACTGTAGCAAAACACGCAACGCGTAGTACAGTGGCAGGGCCAGAAGACCAGTCTTGGGAGTTGGACAGATCAAAAGTACAGTTTCGCTGAAGTACATAGGAGTGCTTTACTGTCAACAAGGAGCAGCCCAGGCACCTGATTCGAACAACCAAGCCGCGCAACGATCACTGGTAAAGTTTATGCTGGAATTCGTTAAATTCCATCATCGTGTCCTCGCTGATGGGCAGCTTCTTGTAGTGTTTCGCCCGCTCGACGTCTAAAATATGCAGAATAAAACAAAAATATACCGAGAAATATCACCACGCCTTATCAAGCCCAAAGATCGAATGCCCAAACGATTTACGTTCAATGCTGTGTTGGGTCTTGAGGTGTTCGCGCATCCGATGCCGGTCGAGAAACCACTCTCCGCACAAGAGGCAGCTAGTCGTCAGGATGGAGTTGCTTCTCAGAAAATGCGTCCAGGCGTGTAGCTCTCGATTCTTTTGCGAAATTCCGCGTCCGCACTTCCCGCACCGAGAGCCTAAAGCGCCTTCAGTCAGCGACCACCGTGTTATACAGTCGCTTGAAAAGCTGCTGTTTTCCTTTAGTACCGTAAATTGTCCAATAGTGCCTCCATGGTTCTATTGTTTCAACTCAAAATTTTCTTTGGTAGAGCAAAGTTTCCAGTTAAAATGTAGCCATTTTTGGTATTTTTCACATGGTTGGTTTACCATTAATAGTCGCTCCAACGTCTTATGGGTGTATACACCTGCATACATATAGCTGTGTATGCGGGACACTATTGGGTACGGGTTACGGTAAGTTGATTTACGAATTTACTCACCGGTCGATTTCAGATTGGCTTTGCGCGCACGCTGTTGGACGAACTTGCTGTTGCTCCTGTCCACCTATAGAACAACGCAACGGTTGGCAGTGTCTCCTGTAAATTCTGCGCGCACATTTGCCCATGCTGTTTCGGCGGCGGCTCCGAAGCTCTCGTCGTCGCCCTCGCTGTTGTGCGACTTCGCGAAGAGAGACCGCTTGAGCCGCTGCACGGTCGCGCGAAACTCGGCGCTGTCGTTGGTGTAGACGGAAGCGGCAGTGTCGTCGCCGCTTTTGCCTGTGTAGCGCATTTGGGATTCCGCGACACCGTACCCGGGCCGCGGCACGCGAACAGACCGTGCCAGAGCCGAACATGCGACCTGGCCACCTGGGCCGTATAGGAGCCCTTGCCGCAGCCGGTGCACGTGTATTTGTGCAAGCCCAAGTCCCGAGACGCGTGGCCCTGAGCGTGCTCGTATCTGTTGCGTACCACCTTTCGGCACGACCCACAGAAGTTGCCCAGCTGGGCGGCATCGCCTCCTCGACCTGTGCGCGCACCGAATCGATGCATACAGCGGCGCCCGCCAAAGAAATCGATAAACCAACCCGCGCGCTCACTCTCATCTGTCTGCTGCTCCAACTGCAGCGGCACCATCGGACTCGGAGGCTCGGCCGCGACCGCGGAATCGCGCGCGCTCTCCTCAGCTGCAGCTGCGTCGGCCACTTCAGTCTTGATCTCGCTACGGCGCTCGACTGCTAGAAGTTTCTTGCAGTGATTTACTCCTCCGCAGTGTTGTGTCTCCGTCGCGCTCTTGTACTCACGCTCGACTGGCGTTGCAGCAGCGTCTGCGCGCGAGAGCAGCGGAGCCGGACGGGCGCTGTCCTCGTTCAGCTGCAGTTCGGACTCAGCCGTCTCGCTAACTGGTGTCTTCGACATCAGCTCGCGTTCTCTCTTCAGCGAGGTCAAGCGTCGCCTTGGATTCCCTAGAAGCGGCATCGGTAGACGCAATCACGCACCGCATCCAGCACCCCTAGAGACCCACCAGAGTGTTGTGGGGACTTGTCGATTTCGACGACTGGGATCCCATCGTCCTTTTCGTTGAAAGCGGTCGCGGTCGCTTCATCGAGCCACCGGGTGAGCTGCGCCTCCTTGATGGGATTATTTTGGTAGGTGAACTAAAAACGTGTCATTCCGTCCGTTTCATTCTGACCATCCAGAATTCCGATCTCGAATTTCTAATCTTACGAGGTTTTGCTGCCCGGGGTGCACCTTCAGATAGTGGCGCTGGAGCGTGGAGCGCGTCGCGACGCGTACGTGCTCGCAGCTGCGGCACTGATAGGGGAACCACTCGAGGTGGTCGGACGAGAGGTGCGACTCCAGCTCTTCCTTGCAGCTCCGCTCCGCGCCGCAGACGGGACAGTGGATTTGCCGGGGCATACCCTTCGTTCCTTTTTGCGCTTTGTCTAAGAAAAACTCCCACTCAGCGACGACTGACTGACTGACGTGATTTCTTCAAGAAGCATGCGACCGCAAGCCGCAGGACATAAACGTTCACTCGCCCCCACGCCAGATCATTATCTACCGACGCCGGCATGTGTACTCTCTCTTCAATGTGTAGCTTCAACGATGTAGCCACGGTACAGCCAGAAACGGAGCTGTGGTTTAATAAACCCCTTGCCCAAGGGGTTTGCCCTGGTCTTGCCCAGCAAGGAATCGAACCCCCCCGACCTCGCGGTCAGGAATCCAACGCCTTGTGGACTACGCCACAGCCCCACTGACCAGCGAGGTACAGTGCGGGCGGCAGATGAGAGCTTATTTCCGTGTCGAACGCCAGTGTAAACACGCACCACGTTCCACGCACGCAAAAGTAGGCAGTCAGCTTGGCGCCGCGGTGCTAACTTCCCAGTAGTGACGGCAACCTACCTAGCTAGGTTACCTACCTAGTAGGTTACCTAGCCTTTTTCTGCCTGGGTAACCTAAGCTAACCTACCTAGCGCGAAAATCGAGCTACCTGTACCTAACCTACCTACCTAGATTGTGCCATTACCTACTAGGTTACCTACCTAAGCTAAAATTTGTGGAGTCAAAAAATGGATTCGTTCAAACTGAAACGTTTTGCAGATACAAGTAGGCTAACGTGGCCATTGTTTACGTTTGCGGCACCCAAATTTGATTCGTTGTTGTATTGATGTTGGCAAGAAGATCATTTCTTTGTCCGCTGCGTCTCTGACGAGATATTCGTAGCCTTGTCTACATTGTAGTTTATTGGACGTCTACAGGGTAGTTTTACTTTGCGAATGCTCCTCAAGAACATTTACTGAATCGGTGGGCGGGCGGGTGGCTGACCCAAGACTAGACCCTCAAATTTGACGTGATACAGGGTGGCCCACGGATGATGGACGCTCTTTGTTTTGCCGCCACAATTGCTACAGTGCTTCGATCGAGCTGAAACTTGGAATATAAAGGGTGTTTTTTTTAAATTAACCGATTTGTTTCTTGAATAACTTTTGATTTCCTTATCGGATTTTGACGAAATTTGGACCACAGACGCAGAACGCTTTGGGATTTTGTCTAGAAGAGGAATCATCAAAATCGGATAAGCTTTCAAAACGTTATGACCGTTCAAAGTTGAAGTACGAATTTTGCGGGTCAATGATCTAGGCACAATACATGCACACTGCAGTCAAACGCCTGTCTTCTACGGCCATCTCCAGCAAAACTTTTGGATGTGTGCGAAATTTCATGGGCTACACAATAATGCTGCCCGTTTTGAGCCGGTTTTGGAATTTGCATGACAGCAGTGGCGAAATTCAAAGTCAGAGCAAAAATCGCGCACTGCTAAAGCATTCCACTGAAAATTTCTATTGAACGTCTGAGATAAAAGTCTGAGACACTACATCTGTTGGGAATGTCCTGAAGGTTGTTTGACCCAATTGTGCGGAAGGGCCAGCTTTCACGCTGCAGCAGTTGCAAGCCAAAATCTGCAAATTCACTTTTTGCTCAATCTCATTGGAAAATGTTTGGAGCTCCGTTTTTGACTAAAAATTTTTGAACAGAAACATAAAAAAGGTGGTGTAGAACTCCCTCGACCTACTCTTTCAATTGGCGATGAGCGAATTGCTCTCTGACATCGGATCAACCTACACCTTGAGTCACTGCCTGGCAATTTCGGACTTCAAATTTGAAGGGTCATAACGTTTTGAAATCTTATCCGATTTCGATGATTTCTCGTCTGGACAAAATCCCAAAGCGTTCTGCGTCCATGCTCCAAATTTCGTCAAAATCCGATAAAGAAATCAAAAGTTATTCAAGAAACAAATCGGTTAATTTAAAAAAAAACACCCATTATGTTGAAAATACTTAAATTTAGATGTGTGCCAAGCGAAATTGCGTTTGGTCAAGAAAACTTAAAGCTACACAGTCTCAAATTGTGCAGCCTGATTATAAAGGGAGATTAACGTAATTTTTAAGTACCGGAATTATCAAGGAGATAACATACGCTCACTTTTTTTTTTAAAACTTTTTTAAAAACTTTATTTTTCACGACAACCACCTGACACAGCACAATGGCCGTTAACTGAATCATGAAACTGAACTGACTCACAAGTCCAACAATATAGAGGAACTGAACGAGCCCATTGTGATGGCATTCGATAGCTTGGAAAGTGATTTGTGCACAAAAAATTTGCAGATCCGTCGTGGCACGCTGCGAAAAGTGCGAAGTGGCCGGCGGCAGACACTTTGAAAATCAGTGATCTGTTTGGGGTGAAATAAAATTGATTTTGTAAACCAAATTCAATTTCGCTTAGCACACATCTAAGTTTAGGTATTTCAAACATATATCCCAAGTTTCAGCTCGATTGAAGCACTGTAGCAGTTGTGGCGGGCTGGCGGCAAAACAAAGAGCGTCCATTATCCGTGGGGTGCATGGCAGATGGAGTGCATGCTACATAGCATATTCGCGCATGCGTGCAGGTGTGTACGCGTATGTCTGTCGGCGCGTGCGCGTGCGTGTGTGCGTGCGTGCGTGCGTGCGAGCGAGCGTGTGTGCGAGCGTGTGTGCGTGCGTGCGTGCGAGCGTGCGTGCGTGCGTGCGTGCGAGCGTGTGCTCAATGCATAGTGCTGGCAATCACAGCTCGGAAGTTTACAGTACATGCATGCAATATTGCCTGACACTTGACAGCTTGGAGTTACCTAAATTACCTACCTATAACCTAAAGAATTTGCCCGATTACCTACCTACCTAGCAGAAAGATCTAGCTTACCTAACCTAACCTACCTAAGGCCTTTTTGCGGCCAGTTTTACCTAACCTACCTACCTAAAAATGAAAAACGTCAAAATTGCCATCACTACTTCCCAGCGCTCGTCTAAAGGGAATCCGTTCCACTGGCGTTCGATACCAAAATAAGCTCCCATATGTCGCCATCACTGTATGTACGCATGGCGCTGCTGCGAATGCGCGACAGTTTACAGTTTTTCGCAACAGTTTTTCGCGCCACAGTTTACCGCGGATGATTTACTTAGGGCTATGATGGTATAGCGCTGACCGGATTACGAATTTTACGATTACGATTATCTCGAATTTGTAATCTTACGAGGTTTTCGAGCCCGGGATGCGCCTTCAGATAGTGGCGCTGGAGCGTGGAGCGCGTCGCGACGCGGACGTGCTCGCAGCTGCGACACTGGTAGGGGAACCACTCGAGGTGGTCGGACGAGAGGTGCGCCTCCAGTTCCTCCTTGCAGCTACGCTCCGCGCCGCAGACGGGACAGTCGATTTGTCGGGGCATGCTCTTCGTTCCTTTTTGCGCTTGTCTACTAAAAGAACAACTAGGACTACCTATACTCAGCGACGACTGACTGACTGACTGACGAGGTCTCTTCAACGAACATGCGACCGCAAGCCGCAGGACATTAACGTGCGCTGGCCCCCACGCCAGATCATTATCTACCGACGCGAGCGAACATGTGTAGCTTCGATGATTGGCTATGGGTGGTAAGGAAACATGTGTAGCTTCGAGTGAGCCCCAGTCTAGGGAACTTGTGGCAACTTTTACAACAGGGGACACTGGGCCATTTTGGCATAATTTCCTGTGATTGTATCCCGCGAATTGGCATACGGTATTTCAGTAAATTGTACACTGTAGTGACTGTACGGTATATTTCAGTGGAAGGCGGTATATTTCAGTGTATACCTAAGCGTCGCTCTGACAACCTTGTTTAACCATATGTACGGTATGCTATGCGTGCGATGAGCGACTATGTCGAATCCATATTCTGTGCGCGCATGTGTCTTTCATGGCATAGTACGTACATATACTTTGTACGTTTTATGTACATGCATAGCACCTATCCCTATGCCGAGCTACCGCCGCCTATGGTGTGCCCAGCTATGTATCAGCCTATGTACCTATGTTACCAGCATGTAACCACGTCCGTATTAGAGTTGTGAACGTTCTTGGCACCTTGTACGATATACAATCCCAGTTTTCGTGAAGCACAGTGATGCGCGTGCCATTTTACACTCAGATTTACACTTGGCTGGTATTCTCTTCTGGATTTTGCGTTTTCTGTCAGCGAAGATCGCCTAGATTCAACGAGGGAGTTTAGTTGGTTTCACCGATCAGCTTTCAAGACAATTTTTTTTAAAAATACTGAAAACTGAAAGTCGTAGTTCTCATAAACAAAAATGAGATTGGTTACCTAACTATACAAGAAATCAAACTCTTCAACTGAAACAGTTTGCTGTTCAACGTCGCTGTGTTCGGAATTTTCCTCTCCAAGTGATTTTCAGGCCGACAAAACTCCCAGTCGCTGACACAAACTGTAACGGAAAAGAATGACTGCTTACGCCGATTTGTTGTTCACGGAGAGCTCTTCACACCGAGAGACCGGCTCATGTGGAAACAGGATGCGGGCGTTCCCTTCGACGCTGATGATTTGATACAAATGCAGCATACTACTGTCGATGGCGCATTTACGAAGGGAAGCAGTCCTCCCTAGGAAACCTTCGTGCAGCAGAGCCTCTGTCACGACGCGGGCCGCGTTTGCGTCTGGCTCGACATCGCGGGTCAACCAATCTTTCCCGTGCTTGACACCGGTGAGTCGTCTTACTTGATCAAATTATGAGTAGTAGTTTGTCCCACTGCACCCTCGAGCAATAAATTTCCCACGAGCTGAAGTTTCCGCGTGTCTATTCAATTGAAACCGGCCCAGTTTACCGCTGTGACAAAATTGACGCTGCCTCAATTACCGTGAACAATTCACCATAAGGAGGCTGCACAGCCGAGTTTTATAGGTCAACTGACGCACTGACGCTGGTGTAAATTGGTACTTCCGTAATCCGGTCAGCGCTATACCATCATAGCCTTAAGTAAATCATCCGCGGTAAACTGTGGCGCGAAAAACTGATGCAAAAAACTGTAAACCGTCGCGCATCCGCAGCAGCGCCATGTGTACATACAGTGATGGCGACATATGGGAGCTTATTTTGGTATCGAACACAAGTGGAACGGATTCCCTTTAGACGAGCGCTGGGAAGTTAGCCCCGCGGCGCCAAGCTGACTGCCTATGTACTTTTGCGTGCGTGGTAGTATGCCATGGCTAGTACAGCAGCTTGTTCACAATGTGGCACTTAGTGTTTAGGAAAATTTGCAATTCATAGCACCATTAAAGACAACTTACTCTCAAAAACCAAACTGGGAAATCATGCCATAGCTAGTACAGCAGCTTGTTCACAATGTGGCACTTAGTGTTTAGGAAAATTTGCAATTCATAGCACCATTAAAGACAACTTACTCTCAAAAACCAAACTGGGAAATCATGCCATGGCTAGTACAGCAGCTTGTTCACAATGTGTCACTTAATGTCCAGCAAAATTTGCAATTCATAGCACCATTAAAGACAACTTACTCTCAAAAACCAAACTGGGAAATCATGCCATGGCTAGTACAGCAGCTTGTTCACAATGTGTCACTCAATGTCCAGCAAAATTTGCAATTCATAGTGCCCATTAAAGACAACTTTCTCTCAAAAACCAAACTCTGAAATCCTGCCATGGCTAGTACAGCAGCTTGTTCACAATGTGGCACTTAGTGTCCAGCAAAATTTGCAATTTATAGCACCATTAAAGACAACTTACTCTCAAAAAACCAAACTGGGAAATCATGCTATGGCTAGTACAGCAGCTTGTTCACAATGTGTCACTTAATGTCCAGCAAAATTTGCAATTTATAGCACCATTAAAGACAACTTACTCTCAAAAACCAAACTGGGAAATCATGCCATGGCTAGTACAGCAGCTTGTTCACAATGTTCCACTTAATGTCCAGCAAAATTTGCAATTCATAGTGCCCATTAAAGACAACTTACTCTCAAAAACCAAACTGGGAAATCATGCCATGGCTAGTACAGCAGCTTGTTCACAATGTGTCACTTAATGTCCAGCAAAATTTGCAATTCATAGCACCATTAAAGACAACTTACTCTCAAAAACCAAACTGGGAAATCATGCCATGGCTAGTACAGCAGCTTGTTCACAATGTGTCACTCAATGTCCAGCAAAATTTGCAATTCATAGTGCCCATTAAAGACAACTTTCTCTCAAAAACCAAACTCTGAAATCCTGCCATGGCTAGTACAGCAGCTTGTTCACAATGTGGCACTTAGTGTCCAGTAAAATTTGCAATTTATAGCACCATTAAAGACAACTTACTCTCAAAAAACCAAACTGGGAAATCATGCCATGGCTAGTACAGCAGCTTGTTCACAATGTGTCACTTAATGTCCAGCAAAATTTGCAATTTATAGCACCATTAAAGACAACTTACTCTCAAAAACCAAACTGGGAAATCATGCCATGGCTAGTACAGCAGCTTGTTCACAATGTTCCACTTAATGTCCAGCAAAATTTGCAATTCATAGTGCCCATTAAAGACAACTTTCTCTCAAAAACCAAACTGGGAAATCATGCCATGGCTAGTACAGCAGCTTGTTCACAATGTGTCACTCAATGTCCAGCAAAATTTGCAATTCATAGTGCCCATTAAAGACAACTTTCTCTCAAAAACCAAACTGGGAAATCATGCCATGGCTAGTACAGCAGCTTGTTCACAATGTGTCACTTAATGTCCAGCAAAATTTGCAATTCATAGCACCATTAAAGACAACTTACTCTCAAAAACCAAACGGGGAAATCATGCCATGGCTAGTACAGCAGCTTGTTCACAATGTGTCACTCAATGTCCAGCAAAATTTGCAATTCATAGTGCCCATTAAAGACAACTTTCTCTCAAAAACCAAACTCTGAAATCCTGCCATGGTTAGTACAGCAGCTTGTTCACAATGTGGCACTTAGTGTCCAGCAAAATTTGCAATTTATAGCACCATTAAAGACAACTTACTCTCAAAAACCAAACTGGGAAATCATGCCATGGCTAGTACAGCAGCTTGTTCACAATGTTCCACTTAATGTCCAGCAAAATTTGCAATTCATAGCACTATTAAAGACAACTGGGAAATCATGCCATGGCAAGTACAGCAGCTTGTTAACAGTGTGTCAGTTAATTTCCAGCAAAATTTGCAATTCATAGCACCG
>JASAMY010002890.1:0-46944 GCA_030248085.1 Paralinhomoeus sp. GSCO2_6
CCCCCCCCCAACCACCCGTTCACAGGAATGAAAGAAACTGTTGCTAGGACGCACGCACGTCAGTCACTCGCTTGACATGCACGTACCAGCGATGGACGAATTCAGCCGGGCGTTGCCGCTGCTCGAGTGCCGCGTCGACTCCGAGCACTGCGCCGTGTGCGTGCTGCTCGTGCACCTCGGCACCATGGGCTACTTCCTGTTGCCCTTCGAGCAGGCGGTGGCCGAGGCCGACTTCCGCCTGGACAAGGAGCAGTTCGGCGACCGGCCCGTCTTCTGCGCGCAGGTCAAGGACAGGCGCGGCAACCTGCAGGTGCGCAGCTGGCCTGGCCCAGACCCCAGTCCCGAGTGCCAGCGGCTTCGTCCGTCGATCCGTCCGCCAATTGCAGAAGGAGGTCGTGAGGAAGGCGTCGCCCCACTACTTCTGGGACGCCTTCTGCGACGCGTCCCACCTGCCGCGCGGCCTCTTCTCCTGCCGCAGTCTGAGGAAGGTGCGGACTCGACGATTTCAGCGCACGCACGCACCCCGTGCACTGATTCAGGGGAACGCGACGTCCAACGTTCTCGACTTCATCAGGCGGCGGCCCGACTTCACGTCAGAGGACCTGGTGCAGCTGCTCATCACGCTGGGCAACTGGCAGAGCATGGAGGCTCGGCGCTACATCGAGCGCGACGTCGCCATCTTCTGCGGCCTCAACAGCACCGAGCGTCTCACGCTCCAGGTTCTAGAGGAAAAGAACTTTTTTGTTTATTTATTTGTGTGACAAAAAGGCAGTGCCTACCCCAGGTGCGGCCGCGGGAGATGACGGGCGACGTCGTGAGCCGCTACCCGGCGCCCACGCGGATGGCGTTCGACTACGTCGACGCCAAGTCGCCGCCGCCCTCGCGTCAGTCGGGGGCCCCTGTCTTCACTCTCGCGTGATGTCGTCGTAGCCAACGGGTCTGCTCCAGTCGTCAAGATGGCGGAGAAGGCGCCGGTCGTCGCGGAGCTGGCCGCCTCGCGCCGGCGCGTGTGGACGGCGCTGGTGGAGGCGCGCGCCCGTCTGGCCGAGAAGGAGGAGGACGAGGAGAACGTCGAGGACGTGGACGGCTTGAAGAAGAGGGTGGCGGAGCTGCAGCGCCAGTACAAGGTCGCCACCAACCAGCACACCGGCAAGCGGATCTTCGTCGTCCGCCAGATGGTCGACCTGCTGAACATCCAGCGCTTCGACGCCGCCGTCAACTGCAACCGGCGCAAGCCGCAGCAGCCCGAGAAGGCGAGGAGACTCACAGCCAGGGTTGCATAAAAAAAAAAATTTCAAGTTTTTTTTTTTTAAATTAAAAAAAAAAAAATTTTTTTTTAAAAAAAAATTTTTTTTTTTTAAATTGACTTAGGAGCCATCATTGGCGCCAAATACCTGTACCATAAGATACTTTTAGCCTATTAGAGTGTCAAACACAAGTACTAGTGCTTCCCTAAAGCCTTTAGAAGCGATTTAGCATCGTTTTAGTCAAATGGTGACAAAGCCGCTTCCTCTAACTGGTCGTTTACGGTATCGCACTATGTTGGGACCCAGTTGGGAACCCCAAAAAGAGCTTGGATTTGGTGATAATAAGCCAGTTTATGCATGAAGAACTAATAATTGTCCCATCTAAACACCATTTAAACGCCATTTTGCCACTCAAAAGCTAAATTTTACCCAAAAACAGAGAAATTTTTTTTTTTTAATTTAAAAAAAAAAAGCCAACTTTTTTTTTTTTAAAAAAAAAACTTTTCTTTTTTTTAAAAAAAAACTTTTTTTTTTAAATTGTGCAACCCGCTCACAGCAGCAGCAGCGCGCTTCGTGACGGACGGATGAATGGAGGGAGGATGGGTTCAGGAGCCGCGCGTGGTCGACCTCGAGCGGGCGGCGGCTGTGGCAAAGCGGTTCAGCGCCGACCGTCTCGGCCTCCTCCACCTCGGCCCGCACCAGTGCGTCTCTGCTGAACTGGTGGAACGGAGTCTGTGCAGCTGCCCGCGCAAGCCCAACCACTCATCCCCCCCCCCGCTGGGATCCACTAGTGTCCCGGAGCGCGCACGCGTACGGGGACACGCACGCACCGACACACAGGCCAAGGGCAGCGGCACACCCACACAAGTGTCTCGCGTAGGTACGTGACGGAGGTGGCCGAGGCCGGCGTCGTCTGCGTCGTCGCCGGCTGCGAGGAGCGGTTCGCGCGCGAGGCCGACTTCAACGCCCACCTCGCGGCCGACCACAACGGCGGCGTCGGCGCCCGCTTTCGCTGCACCGCCTGCCCCGCGCTGGCCGACAAGAAGGCGCTGCTGACGCTCAAGGGCATCAAGGCCCACTTCGGCGACCACCACCGCGTCCGCCACGAGTGCACGAGTGAGTACGCGCTGGTGCTGACTCTTGGTGATGGAAGAGTCTCCAAGTCTACAGAGTGCGGCGCCCGCCTCTCGACGCGCAAGGCGATGCTGCACGAGAAGTCGAAGACGGAGTGCTCCCGTCCGCCGGCGCTCATCCAGCCGCTGCCGACGACCGAGATCGCCGTGCCGCGAAATGTCGCCGCCACGAACCGGCTGCCGACGAAGCTGGCCAGGTCAGAGGACGCCCACCCAGCACCCACGCACGCGACTTGCAGACGCACAAAATGCGTGCTCAATTGCCCATTATTCACGCACGCACGCCGCGCACGCATGGATGCACGCACATACGTAAATCATACATGTGCACCGTATACTGTATCTATAGTACCGTATACTGTAATTACGGTACCTGTGTCTTAGGTGCGAGAGCTGCACGGAGGTGCCGCGTCTGGGGGCGGACAAGAGGCTCTTCTGCGCGTCCGAGCTGCCGGCGCTGCAGAAGTGCCTCGACGCCGACGTCAGCCGCTGCCTGGTGCTGGCGTCCCTCGACGACGACTCCGTCGGCGGCCTCGAGTGCGTCAGCGCTGGGTGAGCAGCTGGCGCTTGGGCCAACGGTCTAGAAAACGCCCGTCATATTTACCGACAAACAACAACGCTTTACAGCCAGGTCGGGACGCGCCTCCGCAAGCTGGCGTGCCGGCTGCTCTTCGGCTCCGTGGGCGGCGGCTCCGGGAAGAGCTTGCCCGTCTGCGTGCTGCGCGCCATCGAGAAGTCGGCCGCCGTCGCCGCCGCCAACCCCGACTGAAGAGGCTCGCCAACGCAAAGCGGCCAACGTTTGTGCCAGCCACTGGCCCACTCTTGTTTGTGATCATCAGCACCTCCTTGCGCTGTGACTGAGAGCGGCGACCCGCCGGCTGGAACGAATTCCCTTGTTTGTTGCAAAAGAGGGGGGCAAAACTAGCCACCAACTTCTCTAATCGCCTTTGAAGAAACAGAAGAGAAGCGCGGGGCTCGTTGCGGGCGGGGCTCGTTCCAAACGAGCCGTCTTTATTGGAATGACTCCCCAGTCAACGACGAAGACGCGCGCACACACACACACACACACAACGCAACGACACGCACGCACGCACGCAGGTAGAAAAGTCGGCCGCCAGCAAAACGCAAAACGGCAAGAGTGCGCGACGAAAGGAAAAGGCGTTCCCACGGGCCAGGCGCGCGTGCACGTACATACGGACGACGCGCTCCTCTCCACACACAAAGTACGGCGCGTCACACAAAGTAGAGAGAGGGAACGTCCGCCCGCTCTACCCCCCCCCCCTCCCTTTCTACGGCGGGCTGGCTGGCTCGCTGCCACGAGGAGGGGGGAGGAACGCTCCCAGTACAGACAAAGAACATAGAGGCGGGGTAAGAGAGGGGGAAGGTGGTCACAAACACAAGGCTGTTTCTCCAGCCAGGACGACTGTCCGCCGTGCGCTTGTCGGTGAAGGGTGCTCCGCCTGGGCCGCCTCTCCTCGTGTCGCGCACGACAAAAGGTTGAACGACAAAGGTTGAACGTTGTCGCCTCGGCCGAAACGGTCGCCTCTCGCCCTGCAAGCAAAATGTAGAAGCTCCAACTCATCCGATAGCAATTATCAAAGTGTAGAGAGCAAGAAGTCAAGTCACTGTCGGCGTAGCAGAGGGAGGGGGGGGGCGTTATAGCGCGGTTGGACCGTGGGCGGTCAAGAGGCAGAGGCAAGCTGGCTGGTGAGGAGTAGGTCATCACAGCCGTCGCCGTCGAGCCGCCGGGGGGGGGGGGGGGGGCGACACAACACCAGGATCCCCGGGCCCTGAGGAGAGCTGGGCCAGTGGCCATTGCGTCACCCGGGTCAACGTCACCGCGCCTTTAACGACGACGGCTAACGGCGCTGTAGGGCCGCTGACAGCATGGGACAACCAATTTACGGAGATGGGCCTGCTGGCCCCATCCCCAACCCTCCTCCTTTTTCATCCTGGGCTTGGGACCAGGCAATGGCGGAGTTGATTGGCTCGCTCGGTCCTTGCGGCGCTCTGTGTGACCGAAAGAACGGAAAAAAAGAAACACAACAACTGGTGCAAATGTCCTATTGTCTCCACCGGCAACGGCAAAGCAGAAAAAAACGGTACGACGGAAAAAGCAAAACATTCGTAGTCCCAACGAGATTCGAACTCGTGCTGCTGGATAACCGCATGTTTCAAAGTCCAGAGTGCTAACCTCTACACCATGGGACTGACGTAACAGAGGCGGCAAAAGGGCCTTACAAATAGAGAATAGAACTCGTGCGCGTTAGGCGCAGCCGCAGCGCCAGCGAGGCCGCGGCCGCAGGTTCTGGCGAGACGTACGAGTTCGAGTCTCGCTAGAACCTTGATCTTTTGCCCCTTTTTTTACTTCTTTTCTGATGCACATTTTTTTTGCTTATTGTTGTTTTATATGTTTTCCAACCCATTCTTTCATCTACACGCTTTTTCACCATATTTTACCGCCATTTTTAGTATAAAAACACGAATTTGTAAAATTTATGCAGGCAGTTTTGATTTGCAGGCATGCAAATCATAACTGCATAACTGGTTCCCATGCATAACTGGTTCCCAACATAGTGTGATACCGTACACGACCATTTAGAGGCAGCGGCTTTGTCACCATTTGAGTAAAACGATGCTAAATATTCTTCTAAAGGCTTTAGGGAAGCACTAGTACTTGTGTTTGACACTCTAATAGGCTAAAAGTATCTTATAGTACAGGTATTTGGCACCAATGATCGCTCCTAAGTCAATTTTAAAAAAAATTAAAAAAAAAAATTTTAATTTAAAAAAAAAACTTGAAATTTTTTTTTATGCAACCCTGCATAGGCTAGATTTGAAGTTGGTGGCTAGTTTTGCCACTTTTTTGCAACAAACAAAGGAATCCCGATCCAGCGGGTTGGCGCTCTCACATAGCAACGTGCTGATCACAAACTGTGTGGGCCAGCCCAGCAGTGGTACGAGTGTTGGTCGCTTGGCATTGACGGCTCTGATCTTCGCAGTCACACAGGCATTGGCTTGGGGCCGACTTCTCGATGGCACTCAGCAGCACACAGGCTGGCAAGCTCTTCTCGGCGTCACAGCCGTTGCTGCCGATGGGGACGAAGAGCAGCTGGCAGGCCAGCTTGCGGATGCAGGTCCCGACCTAGCTGTAAAATGGTGCTTCCTGTTGAATGTTGAACGCGCCATCGGCAAGCTATTTTGGTGGGTGACTCTTTATAAAAAATTGGTTGCCGTCCCCCCCCCCCCTTCACTGCAAAACCAAATGATGGCTAGCGCCGTTTGGCTGCTCAGCTTGGCATCTTGTACGTAACAGCAATGGTCGAATCATGGAAATAATCAAATCGACGCAGTGTAGCTGTGCGCTGTCCATGCCACTGATTGTTTGCGCGCGTCGGTGCGGGTGCGCGCGTCGGTGCTGGTCCTTACCCAGCGGAAGGACGCCTTGAACCTCTTGTCCGTCGGCTTCTTGGACAAACAGCCGCTGTCGGTGGCGATGAAGGCCCAGCGCGTCCAGTCGTCGCCGAGGCGGTCCTGCCACCTAAGGAGGAGCAGTGCCAGCTCGTCGACCGTCTAGGCTTTGTTACGCACACGCGCGCATGCTCACGTCACGCCCTCAGTGGCCACTCCGTCCGAGTCGGCCGTCGTCCAGGGGTCTTCAGCTCGCAGCGAATGCGGAACGTCAGGCCGGGGACGAACAAGTTCCTGCGCGCGCAGAGAACACACTGCTCGCGTGGACTCTGCTGGTGCGCGCGCGCGCAGCAAGACGAGCAGCGCTACCTGTAGTTGAGCCAGAGGAACCTGTCTTTCTTGCTGATGATGGGCGTGACGCCGACGAGCAGCGCCGCCATCGGCAGGTGGGCGAAGAGGAACGCGAGCCGACCGGCCACGAGTTCGCCGCCCGGCGGCCTGTCGAAGAAGGCGCACTCGCTGCCCTTGACCGACGTCCCCGACGGCATGCGCTGCATGCCCGACGCGAACAGAGCGCGGATGAACGGCGGCCAGTTCTGCAAGTTGGAATGCTTTTTACGATTTGTATCTTGCAAGTACGGCTGGCAATGTACGTATAATATATTTGGGTTGGTTGTCAGTCTGCAGGGAGGGGGGGCAGACCTGTAACTAGGTGGGGGGGGAGCGTCCCACTACCTTTCCAACACCCCAGACTATACCTGTAACTGGGGGGTTGGGGGTTTCCCTCCCCCCCACTTGCGATTTTGACCATACCCACACACCCCCAACCCCCCCCCCCAGAAATTTGAAACTGTAAATTGTAATGTGTTTTGTACAGTGCTTTTGAGCAAAAATCGATCAAAAGTGCCTATTTTTTCCTTCCAAGACCCCCCTCCCTCCAGATTTTCACCCCCCCCCCCCCCCCACACACACACAAAGTGCCCGAACCTCCCCCCAGGTCCAATTCCCGGTGCCCCAGACCCCTGACCTTGTCTAAAACGATACAAGTGAGGACATGTTGGTGTTTTCAGTGTTATACGACCATAAAACAGCTAAATAACACTGCTTAGGGGCTACTTTTACACATTTTTGACCAAAAAGTACCAACCAGTACAAGTCAAACAATGGTCGACAACCCCCACTTTTTTGCTCCAGCCACCCCTCCCCCCCCCAAACCGAAAGGTGCCATGAGCACCGTTGGTGGGGGCGGGAACTCGGCTGCAAACAATACTGCACCAACACGGCGTGCAATTTGGATACACGTGTGCTACGCTAGCACAACATCGCTCACCGTCGCGCTGTCCTCGCCCTGCACCTGCCCCGTGGCCTGGACGAGCACGACGTTGAGACCGCGCCTCCTGAGGGCCGCCTCGAACTGTCGGTGGCCGGTGGCGACCCTCTTCAGCTGCTCCACCTCCATGAGAAGCCGGTCGGCCGCCCACAGGTACTCCTGAAAAGCTAGTGGTGCGTCGTCACAGCTTGCACAGCAGCACACATAGTACAAAAGCGGGTTCACGTGGTAGGTGCGGTCCATGGGCTGCCCGGACGACTGGATGACGAAGGAGAGGAAGGAGTCGTCAGCCGTCGCGGTTTTGGCGTTCCGCAGCGCCCACTGGAAGAGGAAGCAGGCGAGCAGCGCCTGCGTCGGCTCCGCCTCCGCGTCCAGCGAACGCGTCAGCTGCTGGACCTGTAGTGCATCAGCACATGAGTACCCTACCCGCAAGTGTAGGGGGGGAATCCTCACTCCATGTGAAAGAAGTCAGTCACCCCCCTCCAGCGCCCCACGAACCTATGTTTCTAACTAAAGGGAGTGTTGTTGCGTACGTTTCAGTGTCATGTGACCATCATACAGCTGAATAACGCTGCGTAGACCCTAGGTTTGATCCCATTGTTCGCCATACGTCGTCGCTATTTATTCGCCAAGGAGTTCAATGCTAGATACCTACTCTTCGACCGAACTCCCGGCCCAACTATTGTGTGAGGTGAGCCGTACCCCCCCCCCCCCCAAAAGATCACGCCTGTACCTAAGGGCACTGCGCAACACTGTACCTTCTTGCCGAGCTCGGTCAGCTGCGCGTCGGCGTCCACGAGCCGCCAGAGGCGCAGCACGCGCCACGTGTTGTCGACGTTCTCCTGGGGGGGGGCCCTGTATCAGAAGTGCTGCTGGTTGAGCAGCTGCTGCAGGCCGAGCTTGCTCAGCAGGAACGCCGGCTCCACCAGCAACGTCGTCGTCGCTCCGCCGTCGGGATGCTCGTCGAGCCTGCAAACATGTTCCATGGAGGACAAGAGGGAGGGAGGGGGGGGGGGGGTCATCGCGTCAAACCCCGCCTTAGAGAGGAGCGCGGCGGTCATGCCAGGTCGCCTTCGGCCGACTCGTCCACGCCGCTGCGTCAGCTCCGACTTCGTGACCTTCCCGGTGCCGGCGAAGTTGTAGCTCCAGAACTGGAAGGTGCCGTCGCTCTCCTGGTAGCGGTTGGACACGCGGTACCACCAGTTTCAGCGTCGGCAGCGTCACGCTCGTCTCAGCGTAGTTGGTGGCGACGTAGAGCTGCACGACGAGAACAAGCGCCTGGCGTTGCGACCGTGCGTGCAGGGCTAGACCAAACCCGTGGACGCTGGGGGTCGAAGACGCGCGTGCTGGCCTCGGCAATGACCTCGTAGGGGGAGTCGGACGAGAGGGCCACGAACTTGGTGTCCGCCATGCTGGGCACGTCCGCGAGGCACCGCAACGCCGTCTTCGTCAGCTTCTGCAAACCGTGACACATGTAGTGAGTGAGGGAGGGGGGGGGGAATTGTACTGCGAGTCTGTGAACGAGAAAACGACTGGACTAAAGTCGACCTGAAGCCAACAACAGCTACAACAACGGCCAAAATTGGGACTCATGTAACTTCCGCGAATCAGGTGCCCTTCCACCTTGGAGTGGACGAAGTAGAGGAAGTCGCCCTCCAGCTGGGCGCCGGCCTCGTTCGCCCTCTCTCGCAGCACGAGCATGGCCGCGGCGGCGCGGCAGTCCTCGTCCGACTCGTCCACGTGCGCCTCCGCCAGCGCCGTTGGGATGTGCGGCCGCGCCTCCAGCTCCGCGTTGATCTCCTCCTCCAGCAGCCACTCCACGGCACGCGCCGGCGCCCGCAGCTGGACGTGCGGCGTGAACACCGCCTCGTTGGGGTCGCGCGTCGTGCGCGCGCCGCGAGGAAGGCGGCCGTCGTCGCCGCGACGTCGAGCGTGGCCGAGAGGAAGACCAGTTTCGGCCAACTGTCGGCCTTGCTGCGCACGAGCGAGATGAAGGTGTCCATGTCGGAGCGGCGCTCGTGGAACTCGTCCAGCAGCAGCGCCTACGCACATGAGCTCATCTATGGTCGCATCGCATGCACAATCATACCTGTTGCCTCCATACACACAACAGCAACTGGGGCACCCACCACCGCCCCCCCCCCTCTACCCCCCCTTAGTTCCAAAACCGCCCCTTCCCCCTCCCTCCTAAGTGAGCCATACTATAGCGATGCGTTTTGTACTGTATCCACCACACCAATCGGTAATTTATGTTTGGCAAAAAAGTACCGACTGTTGGGGTTCCGACAACGTAACAACATGCCCCCATTGACCATCCCCCATGTGACATTCATATACCTCAAAAAGGTGCTGTAATCAACCTACCCCCCCCCCCGGACCGATGCAAAGCCAAAACACTAGCTTACAGCCGACGCACTTACGATCGTTGTATGTTGGTCCTGTTTAGGGGAGGAGAGGCCGCCGTTACTCCCCCTCCCAACTATGTGCAACATGTACCTCTGGTCATGCTACGGCATGTGTGGGACGCCCTTCAAATCAAAATCCCCAAAAGCAGTTCGGACGTGGATAGGGCTCCAATCTGTGACCTTACCTGCGGTCGACAGCCGAAGACCTGGACGAGCACGTGGCTGTTCTGGTGCGCCTCGAGGGTGCGGTGGAGGAACCAGCCGAGCGTGCAGGCAGACGACCACCGCGGCCGTCGCCGGCTCGTTCTCGTGGCGTCCTCTCATGCGCATGGCGACGCTCATGCCTCGCGCCTCGAGCTGCTTGAACGCATTCAGGACGCCAGCTTGCGTCGGCGGCAGCAGCAGCACCAGCTTTGGCTTCTGCCCCCCCCCCCCCCTCCGCACGAGCTGGACGACGTACTGGACGGTGCCCAGCGTCTTGCCCGTGCCCGTCGGCGCGCTGACGAGCACGCTCCTAAGCGGAAACCGAGCCATTAGACGCACATGCCAACAGTGACGTCACGCGCGTGTCTACTTGTTGCAGGCGACCGCGAGCTGGAGGTCGCGTCTGGCCACGTCCAGCTTCAGCGCGTCCTGAGGCAGAAGCGCCAGCTGCTGCGCTTGCAGAGGGGCGCGCAGGTAGGCGACCGGCACGTCGCCGTCAGGCAGCGGCTCCCAGTGGATCGCCCTCCAGTACGCGACGCCCTGCAAATCCGCCAGACGACACACTGTTGTTGACGTATCCACAGAGCAGTTGTTGGTTGGTTGGGTTGGAAGAAGTAGTTGGTTACTTACTCGTCGAGTCAGTTTGCCTCTTACATAAAGGCTTGTTGATGGAAGCAGAAGAACTTGCACTTGACACTGTGATCGGTAATAAGCAACTTATAGCAACGGAATATGACAGAAAATATTTGCAGTTTTTTGCAATTTTGGTGACGTCAAGGAACAACCGAAAACTCGACTTACAGTGTACGAGTGGGACGCGTCGGGGGGCACGGACGCCCTGGGCAGGTAGCACTCGAACTGGGCGCAGAGGCGGACGCGTTGCCCGCGCTCCAGACGGAGGTGGGTCAACTTCAGGGGGCAGCAGCTGTTGCCGCGCAGCACAATCCGGCCGATGGGCAGGTTGACGTCGACGCCTTGCTCGGGCGTCAAGACGACGCAAAACCGGCCCACACGGGACAGCTTGGCGCCTTTGTTCTTGGACAGAGATGCCACCCACTGGGCCTCGGCGACCACGTTGCGGGCCAGCAGCTTCGCTCCCGCCTGGGGCTCGTTGACGAGCGAGTCGGCTTGTCGGGGGGGGGGGAGCGCAGCCAGAGTCCGCATGCTGTAGACTGCGCGTCCGTGCAGGCCGCTCGCCTGGCCGACTCTGCTCTGAAGAATGGGACGCGTGCGTTTCTAGACCGTTGGCGCGCGACCGCCAGCCGCTCAGCCGGCGCTGACGCACTCGTCGCCGAGGCCGCCAGCGGAGTCGTCGTCGAGGGACGCCAGCACCAGGCAGCGGCTGACGGCGGCGTCGAGGCACTTCTGCAGCGCCGGCAGCTTGCACACGCAGAAGAGCCTCTTGTCCGCCCCCAGACGCGGCACTTCCGAGCAGCTCTCGCACCTGACCCCTGAGGACACAGGTACAATTACAGTACACGGTATTATAGGTACAGTATACGATGCGTACGTGCGTGCGCGGTGTGCGTGGGCACGCATTTTGTGCGTCTGCGAGTTGCGTGGGTGGTGCTGGGTGGGCGTCCTCTGACCTGGCCAGCTTCGTCGGCAGCCGGTTGGTGGCGGTGACGTTTGGCGGCAGGGCGATCTCGGTGGTCGGCCGGCAGCGGCTGAATGAGCGACGGCGTATGGGGGCGCGAGCGCCGCACTCTCAAGACAAAGTGCCAGGCCTTTCCCGGTGTCGGTGAGCCGTCCTCTCTCCAGCTTTTCCTTGAAGAAGGCCGTGGTGCAGCCGGGCACAGCCGCCGCCGTCCACTCGCTCTTGACCAAGTCAAAGGCCTTGACGCCGCCGCAGTAGAACGCTGCATTGGCCCAGGCCTTCGTGCCCTCCGTCTCTGGGTACTGCCGCAGCCCCTTGACCACGCGATCCAGATGATGATAGAGACACAACTGCGCCGGTCGGTGCGTGGTGATGGTGGTGCAGAGAGGCGCGTCGCAGGACGGGTCGTGCAGGCAGCGGCCTCTCTGGATGGCCCTGTCGATCTGCTCCTCCGCCTTCGGCAGCTGCTTCGGCACGCTGCGCAGGTACTCCATGGCAGCCGCGATGGTGACGGTCGGGGTGGTCGGCAGCAGTTGCGGCACCTGGACCAGGGCCTTGCGCGCTGACGGCACGCAGCTGGGCGTGGCGTTGTGGTCGACCAGCTTGGCGTAGTTGTTGCTGCTCAGCGTCGGACAGATGGCGCAACTGAGGCTGGGACACGGCGACGGCATTATGGAGGTGAGTTCGATGTTGCCGCGGTCCACGCGCCATGTGGTGCTCAGCGCGGCGGTCAGGCTGCCGAACTGGTCCACGCCGACGCACTTGTCCATGTGGCCTTTGATGTGCACTTGACCGTTGCCCATCAGCTTCCGCTCACCGTCTCGCACCAGGGCGGCCAGTGCGAGAACGGCGGCTTCACCGCTGCTGAGCAGCTGCAGCGACTTGCCCTGGTGCACGAGCATGTGCAGGCGGTGCTTGCAGAGCATGCGGGGCAACAGCTCGACGTTGAACCCGACGATCTTTCTGCCGCTTTCGTCGCTCAGGAGCAGCTGCCGGGCGGGCGGGGGCTTGGGTGGGGGGGGGGGGGGGTGGTGGTGGTGGTGGTGGTGGTGGTGGTGGTGGTGGTGGTGGTGGTGGTGGTGGTGGTGGTGGTGGGCGTGTTCTGCAGCGAGCCCGGAGCGGTGCCTTCTTGCGCGAGACCGTCGTCCAGCCGCCCCCATCGGTGTCGCCCATCCTGCATGATTATTGTACGTTCACACATGTACACATTACACATTGATTACCACATTCCTCAACACACCTCCCGAATTCTACCCAGGGGGGGGGGGCAGAGGTTTATCCCACATTTTTCCGAGTGCGTGCGTGCGTACGCCCATTAAATGTTTTCCCGCAATTTTCCGAGTGCGTGCGTGGCTGCGTGCGCCCATCTGACCCTCCCCCCCACCCACTTAAAAACCCGGTTACGCACATGTACGCTTCCAAAAGTCAGTGCCAGCGCGTACTCAGTCGTGCACTCGTGGCGGACGCGGTGGTGGTCGCCGAAGTGGGCTTTTTTGATGCCCTTGAGCGTCAGCAGCGCCTTCTTGTCGGCCAGCGCGGGGCAGGCGGTGCAGCGGAATCGGACGCCGACGCTGCCGTTGTGGTCGGCCACGAGGTGGGCGTTGAAGTCGGCCTCGCGCTCGAACCGCTCCTCGCAGCCGGCGACGACGCAGACGACGCCGGCCTCGGCCACCTCCGTCACGTACCTACGCGAGACACTTGTGTGGGTGTGCCGCTGCCCTTGGCCTGTGTGTCGGTGCGTGCGTGCGTGTACGCGTGCGCGCTCGGGACACTAGCGGATCCCACCGTGGGGGGGGGGGATGAGTGGTTGGGGTTGCGCGGGCAGCTGCACAGACTCCGTTCCACCAGTTCAGCAGAGACGCACTGGTGCGGTCCGAGGTGGAGGAGGCCGAGACGGTCCGCGCTGAACCGCTTCGCCACCGCCGCCGCCCGCTCGAGGTCGACCACGCTCGGCTCCTGAACCCATTCTCCCTCCATCCATAGGTCCGTCACACGAAGCGCGCTGCTGCTGTCAGTCTCGCCTTCTCGGGCTGCTGCGGCTTGCCCCGGTTGCAGTTGACGGCGTCGGCGTCGAAGCGCTGGATGTTCAGCAGGTCGACCATCTGGCGGACGACGAAGATGCGCTTGCCGGTGTGCCGGTTGGTGGCGACCTTGTACTGGCGCTGCAGCTCCGCCACCCTCTTCTTCAAGCCGTCCACGTCCTCGACGTTCTCCTCGTCCTCCTCCTTCTCGGCCAGGCGGGCGCGCGCCTCCACCAGCGCCGTCCACACCTGCTGGCGCGAGGCGGCGGCGGATTAGACGCACATGCCAACAGTGACGTCACGCGCGTGTCTACTTGTTGCAGGCGACCGCGAGCTGGATGTCGCGTCTGGAGGCAGAAGCGCCAGCTGCCGTGCTTGCAGAGGGGCGCGCAGGTAGGCGGCCGGCACGTCGCCGACAGGCAGGGATCGCCCTCCAGTACGCGGCGCCCTGCAAATCCGCCAGATGACACACTGTTGTTGACGTATCCACAGAGCAGTTGTTGGTTGGTTGGGTTGGAAGAAGTAGTTGGTTACTCGTCGAGTCAGTTTGCCTTTTACATAAAGGCTTGTTGATGGAAGCAGAAGAACTTGCACTTGACACTGTGATCGGTAATAAGCAACTTATAGCAACGGAATATGACAGAAAATATTTGCAGTTTTTTGCAATTTTGGTGACGTCAAGGAACAACCGAAAACTCGACTTACGGTGTACGAGTGGGACGCGTCGGGGGGACGGACGCCACGGGCGGGTAGCAGTCGAACTGGGCGCAGAGGCGGACGCGCTGCCCGCGCTCCAGACGGAGGTAGGGCAACTTCAGGGGCAGCAGCTGTTGCCGCGCAGCACAATCCGGCCGATGGGCAGGTTGACGTCGACGCCTTGCTCGGGCGTCAACACGACGCAAAACCGGCCCACACGGGACAGCTTGGCGCCTTTGTTCTTGGACAGAGATGCCACCCACTGGGCCTCGGCGACCACGTTGTGGGCCAGCAGCTTCGCTCCCGCCTGGGGCTCGTTGACGAGCGAGTCGGCTTGTCGGGGGGGGGGGGGAGCGCAGCCAGAGTCCGCATGCTGTAGACTGCGCGTCCGTGCAGGCCGCTCGCCTGGCCGACTCTGCTCTGAAGAATGGGACGCGTGCGTTTCTAGACCGTTGGCGCGCGACCGCCAGCCGCTCAGCCGGCGCTGACGCACTCGTCGCCGAGGCCGCCAGCGGAGTCGTCGTCGAGGGACGCCAGCACCAGGCAGCGGCTGACGGCGGCGTCGAGGCACTTCTGCAGCGCCGGCAGCCACGACGAGACGCTGGCCGCCTTGAGGTGCTGGTTGGCGTCTCGCTCCAGGGTGTATGCGTTCCCCAGCCAGTCGGCGAAGCTCTCAAGGAAGTCGCGCGGCTCCCACTCGCGGTGCAGCTCCAGCCGGCAGCCCTTCGCCTTCTCGTACTTGAACAGAAAGCGCACCATCCGGCCGGCCTTCCCTTGTCCAACTAAAGCACGCCCCACTGATGCACAACTGCCGCCGCGCGCGGACACCCATACTACCGAGGTGGGAGCGAGGCCGGTGGCGTACTTGCTGGCCCAGTCCTCGGCCATGCGCTCTGCAACGCGGGGCCAGCTCCGTTGCTCCAATCTCACACCGTTCATTCAGGTCGGCTGGCCGCACCGTCGATGCGCTCCTTGACGTAGTCGACGAAGATGGAGAGCTCCTCCTCGTGCTCGTCCAGCGCCGCCTCCGCGTCCTCCTCCACCTTGCGCTTCGAGCCTGCAGTCAGGTGGGACCCTAACTGACGCGCGTGCACGCGACCCATCGACCAAGACCTTCTTCAGGTGCGCCTTCACCAGCGCCTCAGCCGTCCTGCGCCGAATCCGCCTCCGTCGAGCCGTCGATGGCGTCGCTCAGACGGTTGCCCGTCTAGCGTTTGTGCCGGTGCGCCTTGGCCTGCGCCGCCCGCTGGTTGACGGCGGTCTCGAAGAGGGCGCTGACGCCGACCACGTCCTCGCCGGTCAGGTCAGGCCGTCTGAACGCGCGTCTTCTGCGCATCCGACGCCGACAGCCTCGACGCGACGCACCTTGGAGGCCGCGGACGTTGGCGGTGCCGTCCGCCGTGATGAATTGCTGCAGGAGCAGCAGGTTCCGCCTCCGTCACGCGGCCGTCCTCGGATGCGGCGGTGGCGGCGCCTTGCTCGTCCTCCTCCCGCGCACTCTCGGCTTCTGGAGCGGCGGCTGATGGTGGCCGGAGAGTCCGCTGCTTCTGCTGGATGGTCCGCCGACGGCCGAAGCGCAAGCCGCCAACGTCTGGATGGTCGAATCGGCGGGGGAGCGGTCGTCGCCTAGATGGGTGTGTTCGTGCGTCCGCCTGCACGTGCGCGGCGTGGCCGTCGGTACCCACCCAGAGGCGTGCTCTCCTCGCCCATCAGCTCCGCTCAGCACCAATTGGTGATTGTCGACTGCGGCCATGGCGGCCATTCACCTGCCCACTGGGCAGCCGTCAGGACCGAGCGAAAACTCGCTGAAACGAACGCCAATGATGGGGGTCATCATGTGCCCGTGCCCGTCCCGTGCGTGCGTGCATGCGTTGCTGCCATCTGTCGTCAACTGACACCCTCGTCCAGAGCAGAGTAGTCAGATCGAGGAAGTAAGTAAGCGTCGTACAACTGCTGCCCGCGAAGTCGTCCGCCGAAGACGAAAACGCGTCGACCGTCGTCCAACTTTGCTGCGCTGTGCTCAGACCGCGGCGACGGCGGCGTCCCCGTTCTCTGGGGCGTCGAGCCTGAAGTCAGGCAGGACCCTGAAGGCATACCTGTAACTGGGGGGGGGGTTAGGGGCCCCCAGCCGGAATTTTACCCCTACCCAGCCCCCCCCCAGAATTTTCCTGAAGTTTTCCAACTTGTCTAAAATTGTACAAAGTAGTGTACTTTTCGCATTTTTCAGTGTATTTTGGCCTTAAAACAGCTAAATAACGCTAATTCTCGCCGATTTTAGCGCCTTTTTGCCCTATTTTTGACTGAAAAGTGCCTATTTAGACACTATTTAGGAACATTTTTTTCCCTGCTGGGACCCCCTCCCTCGACAATTCTGAGTACCCCCCCCACGCCCCCCCCCAGAAGTCTCTCAGACCCCCCCCCCCCACTTCAAAAACCCGGTTACATGTATGCCTGAAGGCCGATTGATAATCATCATCGTCCTTCATCCAATCATCCGTCAACGGATGATTATAAATCAGGAAAACGGACGTCGGATGACGGACCACGGATGATGGACACTGATGATTATAAATCGGCCTTTACTTGCGCAGCCCCCCCCCCCAACCATCCACCAAAGACGTACGCTTTTCCAGGTGCGCCTTAACCAACGCATCGACCCTCCTGCGCCAGGCTGATGTCCGTCCACCGCATGAGTGTCTTCGAATTCTTTCGTTGACTTTTCGTGTGGAATTGGTTTCAAAATTCAAAATTTGAATTCAAATTTATCTGGAGTACCGTATCTTCGCAAGCGTAAATTTGCATAACAGCTACGGTTTTGCTTTAGTATTCCTTTGGTAACCTTTGGTAACAAAATTTCGATTGAAAGAAAAACTGCATAGGTATTTGATTTGATTTCTGAAATCAAACACCATTATTTTCAATGCATTTTTTAAGCCTGCTATGTTTTCTTTTTTACTAGCTATGTTTTCAACGTAGGCTATTATTCTTTGCTGTTGCCATTGTTTTCATTAGAAGCTACACTGGTTATTCTGTCTTTATAAAGACTATGTAGTATACTACAGTGTGCACCTCCATTTTCAGTAATATAACAACCCTGGCAACCATGCGCGTGTGCAGCGAGTGGCAGACGCATAAAGCAAAGCATGCCTATTCCACGAGGCGTAAACCATTTTACAACGCACGCAACCGCATTCAAATCTCAGTCAAACGTGCCAGCCCACCCTTCCAAACAGCTGTGTTTTACCCTTTCAATTTCAATTGAACCTGCCTGAACGGGCAGACGCGCGCATAAATCAACCGTTTTTTGGTGTTTCACTTTCGACTAACAAAACATCTGCGCACGCAAGTGTTTTGAGTGGAGCGTAGGGCCCATCCACATTTCTCCTCTGTTTAGATCTGATCTGATTCCCGCTGAACAAACGCTCAATGGTTATGGTGATTTGTGAGTGGTTGCGGCCGAAATATGTAGTTGTACAACTGTTAGAAATCACGCGTCGCGCGATTGAGAAATTAGGCTAATCCAATTGGTAAACTCGTTTGAAAAGGATCTCAATTACCGTAAGTTTTCGAATAGCGACCATTGTTTTGAAGTGTTTCACCGTTGACAAGGCTCTTGGGGCTCTTGGGGTGTTGCACTGTAGTACGCTCTAGAAAGTAGTGGATGCATCAGTATCAGCATCAGTAAGTGGATGTTTTAAATGTCAACTTATTTCCGAACACAAAGCTCTAGAAGGAAGTGATACGCGGTTCACAAATCTCACAGCGTGATCGCTCGAAATTTTTGTCCGCCGCTTCGCCTGCTTGCTTACCTTTCGCACAGTGCGCATTGCCTCCGTGGGCAATTTGGAGCGCGTGTTTGTAGGCTGCATTCATTTTCGGCGGTTTTGCCCGTGCGTGTCTGTCGTCGTACACACGCGCACGCCACATTATGTGACTCAGACCCGAACATAGCGCGCGCGCCCAATGGCCGCTCGTCCATCAGCATCGGACACGCACAGGACGCGGCGCGTCAAATTATCGTCAAAAGCCGCACGCGCGCGCACGCGCTCAAAATCGAATTGACAGAAATCCGTGCTGACGGCCTCCCTTCCTTTCGAGTCATTTCTCAAATTGTCGCGACGGACGCGCGCCTGTCCGCGTGCGCCGAGTGGCTTCGCGAGTTTTCCAGCCCCTTCTAGAATCGTCGCAGGCAAACAACACTCAAAGTCGCCGGCACTGCTACCAAGAGTTCGTAGGAATTGCGAAAGTCGAAAAAAGCGTAATTCGAATTATTCGACCGCGAAGATGAATGGATGCGGCGTGACAGGTCAGCGATTCCTTCCCTGCATGCTCGAAGAGTCGAATGATGACGCTAACTCGACGACGATTAGTAAAAGAGAGTTGCGGCAGTTTTCCACCGTTTAATGTAATGATTGTAACAATACGTGTCTCCAATAGTGCCCCGGGGGACAAGAAATGCCATACAATTTGCATTAATACAGGGACACAAATCAAGCAGTAGTTACGTAAAAGTAGGTAAGGTATACAGCTACACCCAGTAATGAATGACATTTGAGGTACTTTGAACTGTTTATCACCTAAGGAACGCAATACAACTCCAATCTTTCCCGGGGGCACTACTGATTTACGGTAACCAGTTGAGTATCGAATCTGGAGTAGAGTACAGTGTACTGTGCACACCCAACTACAACCATGCAATTCATTACCATCTAACAATGCTTGATTGATTAGCCCTCATTCTTCTGCTTGTCCAAAGACTGGTGTCTGCCCAAGACAGCCCAGCGGTGCAGCAACGCTCCTATCCCATTCGGGTCAAGCCTTCCATTGACGAATCGAAGAAAGCCGACATCAAAGGCTTTATGGTCAAGTACAGGAGAAAAGGGGCGGGTTTCAGAAGATAGTTTTTATTTAATTAAATGGAATTAAATTCTTCTCATTAAATCGAATCTGTGCTCAATTGTTTCCAAATTTGCATCACCCTATAACTCCGCCCTGCAGAGGAGTCGAACTGGCATCAAACGCTTGATTGGATCCAGTATCGACCCGATAGACAAGTCTACACGATTTATTTGCCCTTTTCCGAAGAGGAGAGATCCGAGTACCGTATCAAACTGGAATACTTTGCGAAAAATAACGCATTATTAGACGCTGAGGAGGAACCGCGAACGGCCTTAGTTGAGGAGGGTACGGTAATTTGCCTTTTTTCGCAGCTTTCTGGTGTAGTTTCCTGCAAGTTGTAGAGGTTCGAAGAATCGGAGTAGAGTAGAGCAGGAACACTCACAGTATGACGTTTCAAAAATTATGCAAATTCTAGAAGTGGTCGAACAAGAGAGGGAAAATTCAATTCTGGCAGAGCATGCGCTGCTGAGGAACGGAATTATGACCGTAAAGTGGCAGTTGAGGCATTTTTTAAGTGGCGACATGCAGAACGAAGCGACTTTTGTGGTACGTCGATTGAATTGCGAATTGCGTGTTAATTTCAATTTCAGCATAAGAACCAATCACAGGTCGAATACCAGTTCAATACTGGCCCCTGGACCCAGCTGGGGACCTCTTCGGTTGTGAAGGGTGTGCTTCTGTACAGTTTGACCGCGGAAATCCTAAGGGAGCATCAATTGCCCACTGGGTGGGGCCGTACGAGCGTGACGTCACCCTACTTGGTGCGCGTCCGCCTGATCCACTACCCCGTGGAGATGACCAGCGAGGCGTTCGAGCCGGTGGTCATTAACGGTGAGCTGCTATTTTGGTGCGCATCACTGTAGCGCACAGGTGCGCACTTACGCACTTACGCACGCACGCACGCACGCACGCACGCACGCACGCACGCACGCACGCACGCACGCACGCACGCACGCACGCACGCACGCACGCACGCGCACGCACACGCACGCACGCACGCACGCACACATGCAAACACAGACTCCTGGGTTCCTGGCTAACTATCAAGTTGAACTGACGCAAAGCTTATTATTGGAATCTCAAACTGCAATTTTTATGCAAAATTCAATTTTCAGATTCAACTACCACGGCGCCTCCACTTAACGCGGCCCCCGTTTCTGAATCTAGTGTCGCTTGGGGCGGCGACTACCCGCCCACCCCTCAAGAAATTCAAATCTTCCAGCGCAAGCAACAACAGTCAACCGGCACCAATGTATTGTCTACCACCAGAATCTCTCAGACGACTGCCACCCCAACAGAACCTCCACGAACAACGGTTGAGAGCCGCACCGAAATACCGATCGTTGTTGTCAATACGGAATCGGCAAGACTGGACGAAAAGGGTTTTGAGAGCTTGGTACAGCACAGACTGGCCTGCGACAACCCAAGGGCCGCATGGGGACATTCAATTATGGGTTAATTAATGTGATTCATTTCCCAACGAGACAGCTTATCTATAGGGTAAGTCTAAAGGAAAAGCATGAGGTCATGAGGACTCTCGCTGATGAACAGTTCCACACAGCATCAAAGTTCACACTGCAACGCGTACTGAATGAGTTTTGTTTTGTTTGACCTCACACACTGGAAAGTATTTATATCATTTACAAATGTAATCATCATACGCATGCTAGGCCAACACAATTGAGTGAAAATGTCTTCATGGGTCCATAGCCACTATACGATACCCCATCTGACCGGCGCTGATACTCTGACGCTTAACATTCCGGTGGCTGGTTTCCGGGACGTTACTTACTATTGTGAATGGCGCATTGTTGCCCGATTTAATGGGAAAATTACGGTTGAGAGTGCTGGAAACCCTGCAAATTCAGTGGAGAGCAAGTTTCGCATCAAGAAATCAGTTAAAGGCGAAGAAAAGGAGGAATTGGTGAAAAGGTGACCATTTACCGCACTAGAATTCCCTAACTAAACTACCACGCAAGCACACACGCACACCGCAAGTTGCAACCGCTCTCAAGGACATGCCAGTACCAAGGCACCGCTCTATTAAAAAAAAGAAACGCCCTAGAATTTGCATATGCCTTTCAGTTGCGACGCCGCGTCGAAATGCGGTCCGGTTACGGTGGAATGTCAAGCGAACGACGCCGTGCTGGTCGAATTCGAGGGCCAGTCTCTCGTGCGCCGACTCCCGTTCACAGTCAGCTTTGAACGCAACACAAACTCAGGTGGGTCAGGCTGTCTAGTAATCGGGAAAGTACGGTAATAGTGCTCAGCGTGTTCGTCGAGGTTGAATGAAGTGACAATGCCCCCCCCCCTTCCTCCAATAGTGCCCTCTGCTAAGTCAACGTGTCCATTGGTCATTGGTTTCATTGTGCAAATGTTGGCAAAAAGTCGGATGATATTTTTCTGCCAACTGTGACTTTTTTGTAAATTTTATTTAATTCACAAAAATACATCGTTTCTATCGATTGATTCAATGACGCAAGGGGATACTATTAGAGCATTTACAGTAGGATCTGGGGCGGGTAGACGGGGGAGTTTTTCACAGCTTCAGGCATCTACACACAAACACACACACGCACGCACGCATGCACATGCATGCAACGCAGCAGCTTCCAAAATTTAGGGACAGCACACCGTCAACCATCGTCACTTGCATTCCTCTTATGCTTGATCATTTTCGCCCTTCTGCGCTAGGCACCGGCTATCATTCTATCGCTTCTTTCTGTGATGCGTGCGTGGAAATTAAGAAATACAATCAACTACCGTATTCCAAGCCTAGAATTACTGTACTAGAATTCATTTATCATTTACACATCACGACTTGCGATAATTAAATTGCCCATTTTGTACTTCGGTTGCGTATACACGAGCTGAACCCACCAACACAACAGTGTCGGACTAACATAACAAAACGCGTAACACAGCCAACAATAATTCGTTCGCGCTTTACAGTAAGTCCACCAGAAACAGACCGCGCAAAAAGCACACAAAAATACCACCGTCACTACTCCTCTTTCTTCTTTTTCTCCAAAAACCGCTCCACAAAGTCCACCAGCTCATAGTCGGTTGTGTAAACGACGTAAATGACCGAAAACAGCGTCACACCGCCTATGCAAATATGCGTTACCGTATTCACGAGACCCTCGCAGCAGAACAACAGACTGGAGAGCCAGGTAAAGGAGAACGCGAACAGCAACGACGCGCAAAAGGCAAAAGAAGGGATCAGACTTAGTAAAGGGTGGGCGGCGGAGTTTGATGGAGACTGATTAGTCCCATGTCTTCTCAAATAGTCAGCGCTGTAGAAGCTACGGATGAAGTATAGACTGAAAGGACAAAAGGAAATTTAGGTCCATGCCGCACAAACCGGCACGCACGCACGCACGCACGGACGCACTCTCGTCACAGTAACCAACACCTGTACCTGTATGCGATGCGTACGAGCATATTGATTGCATTCGCCAGCACAAAGCCGACACCCAACAGCCATTTGGAGAGGCCGATAGCCGATACCGTATACAGGACGGCGCATAGCGTCAGGAAGAATTGGTGAGAGGAGATCTGAATGGCACATGTCCATATACGGCTGTCATAGAAGCTTGGGCAAAAGGCACAGAAGTGGTGCGTGCGTGCGTGCGTGCGTGTGTGCGTGCGTGTCTGTGTGTTTAGTGTACGCGTGTCGATCGGTATAATGTACAACGGTAGGACCAACCCACCTGTCGTTTCCTCATGGCGGCGAAGGCAAAGCACTCAGTAATGCCGTTGACAGCCAACAGTAGGACGTACAGGGCGTATGCGCGCAGAATTGACGGACCTGCGAATTTTGGGTTCAATCAAAAACGTCCCGCATAATCGTAATGTGTGTGCGTGCGTGCGTGCTGGGTTCAATCAAAAACGTCACGCGTAATCGTAACAAGTGCGTGCTTGCGTGCTCACGCGCGTACGTGCGTCGCAAGCAGATTCCACACTTTTGATCCTCATATTTGCAAAAATTCCAGCCACCCACCGTTTCCTCCGCATAATTGCGCGCCACCGTACAGTTTGAGTGCCGCAAACGCGTAATTGAATCCGAACACGCAGATGGCGACGCCCACGACCATTGTCGCTCGCAAAAGACCGCACAACACCCTCGTGGCCACCTGGAGCTTCCCCTAAAATGGTTCGATTGTTTCTGGGGCGGGGGGGGGGGGGGGCAGCAGCAAGGCAGACAAAGTTTGCACACTGGCTAGTTGTTTGTACAAAAATTTGACAATCTGAGAATGAGTTTGGGTCTAAAAAATACAGACAAAATTTCTTGCTAATTGTTCGGCTCGATGAAAAACAACCAACTGTCCGAAGCCGTACAAAGTGAGGGTGATTCATTAGAAAACCTGCTATAATTTTGCTAATGGGTGGGTGGGGGGGGGGTGCTCTTTAGAAAGTACGTGCAAAGGGACAAAGATATTCGACCTAAGTAAGATATATCACAATGCCCCATGCCCCTGCTGAAAACATGGCAAACACGTTTCAAACTACGTACTTATAAGTTTCTCTATAGAAGGTACACCACTCGAAGTCGGATGGTGCGTTCGTATTATTGCACAAGTACACTGGCGGAGCTTTCAATTAGACTAGACAAGTATATGTATAATTCGCATATAAACCTAAACTTAGATAATATTCGACGGGAAAAATAGAGACACAAACCTGATTTTGCTCCTGTGCACTTTTTTGTCTGTCCAAATTGGCGCTAAAATAGACAAATGCGGATTCCTCCAAGGGCGCGAGCAGAATCCGGGCCACCAAACTGCCCAATTTCTCAATGGCGTCGTAAATCGCTAAATTCCGTTACTTTCACCATTTTTCATTTCATGTCTTTTTTTAAAATTTTCATTCGCACCTCCCAATGACGCGACCAGTCAAACGGTTGGGGCGAACGAACCTTTTCACAAAACATTCCAGCTTTATGTTCAATTGACACTTTTAAATTTCATGAACCCGCCTTGCTCCTTGAAGTCCATCACGTCGAAGAGGGTCATGACGTACTGACTGCCCTCCGTCAGTAGCTGCTTGACGAAGCTGTGTCGCACAAAGCTGGCGGCCAGAGAAAACCTTTTAAAATCGAATTCCCCCGTCGACAGCGAGGGAAATATCTCCAGAAATTCGAAGGAGTCGGAGGAATTTGAGGAATTTTTCAGAGCATTTTTCCGACTCTCTTTCAGGCTTTGCGCGGACAGGCGGTAGAAACGGTAGTAGAACAGAAAGGTGTACAGAAGAGATTGGGCCAACTAAAGGAGAAAGAAATAGACACAATTAACAACAAATCCTATAGCAATGCAGTGTAACCAGCAACTGTAAATACAGTAAGATTGAGTCTGTTAAAATCACGCTCTCATCGACACATCATCTGGTTATCCCCGCCCGATCACTTATAAACGTGCCAGCATAACTACAACTGACCCCCCCCCCCTCCTCCACTCTCCTACCGCCCCAGAACTCAACCAAGCGCCCCCCCCCAGGAAATACCCCGTTTTTCAAGACGAGAAAAAAGACTACCAAAATACAGCAATTTAGATCTTCAATCTGAACCCAAATCTTGTCTCCAAAAAATTGCGTCGCACAACAGGCGCGTACCATGGCGTAGCAGAAGGCGTACACTCCCAAGTGGGGCCAGAGGTAGACAAGAGTCGCAGCCACAAGTCGGTTGGTCAACACTTGCACGCCCTGCACTATCGCCTCAAATTGATAGGCGATGGGAGCCCCCTGTTCTGACGAACACACGCGCGCACTGGCACGCACGCACTTGGTACGCGCTCACTGGCACGCACGCACTTGGTACGCGCTCACTGGCACGCACGCACTTGGTACGCGCTCACTGGCACGCACGCACTTGGTACGCGCTCACTGGCACGCACGCACGCGCGCAGTGGCACGCACAGGCAGGCACGCACGCACTGGCACGCACCACGAATCGCACGAGTCCCATTCTCTGTGCGAGAATCCATAGCGGCTCGGCCGCCGCTTCGATAAACGCGCACAGCGCAAAGGTAAACACGCAGAAAGCGTAATTGTCCACTATTTCCTCGCTTGGGGGAGTGAGCAGGCAGATCCAAACGAAGGAGAGAATAAAGCCAATAACAACGGCAAATACAGGACTGAAAAATCGGATCATTTTCTGGCAAAATGTTTGACAAATTGAATTATGCATCATCATTGCTCGCTAGTCTTTTGAATCGCCTAACTTGTTCACTTTTCCAGCGTTGCAGTTTTTTCAGTTAGGCAGGCATTTGTATGGAATCAAACGATTAAATAAAGGCATGAATTAAGTCGCACACTACTTTCATATTCATCTCAATTTACAATCCTACAATAATTAGACTTAGCTTTCACCCACCTAAGCCAGGCGACGCCCAAAACGCGTCGCAGCTGGCTTTTGTCAAAGCTCTGATTGTTCTTCTTCAAAGTGTCCACATTTTCATTTTCACCATTCACACCACTACTAACTGATGGACTTGAATCGTCGTCCGTATAAATGCAGGACTTTCTAAAGGGTTCGCGCACCAAAAAGAGAATGGTTGTGTAGAGCAGGGGCAGTCTAAAATGGACATAAAGAAGCAGATAAATCTATAGCTAAAACAAAGATACTGTACTGAGAAACAAATATACAATGACATAACAATGCTGCGGAAAACGTTTCAACGGACAAGTAATAATATTCATAGCGACAGTCACTATGATCACTTTAACGACTCGATTCGAAATCGCCTTTCTTATGAGAAGGCTTCGATTTGTTTTATCAATCAAAATTCTACATTCTACGATATAATTAAAAAAAAATACGCATGATGGGCAAAACGGCGCTGTCAGACAAGAAGACGGAGAGAGCACATAGTGGCGGATCCAGAATTTTTTCGGAAAGGGGGGGGGGGGGCTGCAGAAGGGAGGAGGGCCCTGTTGGACTATTTGGATGTTGGGCCATTTTGACGGTGTTTTGGTGGCACATAATCGACCCGTTTTTGACCACCAATAAATAAAACCGGCGCCGCAGTCGAAAATTCTGCTATTTTGGACCCCCAACAAGCATTTTTATTTGGAAAAGTAGATCCGCTAGGCACGCGTTACTTCTACCACCGCCTAGCCCCCCCCCCCCCCTAGATATCAGGAGAGAGAATTGGACCACTCCCCTCCCTGGATCCGCCACTGAGAGCGCACCCAACAGTTCGAAATGGTTTCGAAACGCTAAAAAAACGCTTCAGGTGCATTACATAGGTTATCATTAGCGAAGCTAATACATTGCCAAAAGAATGGTGGCCTTAGAGTGACCTGTTTTAAAAACTGGGCTCAATTCCAGCTTCTTAACCACACAGCACACAACACAATACACACACACTCGCAGCAATCAGCAGCACAGCATCGGGTTTCAGAGTCGAACCGACTTATTTCGAGCTTTTGTAGGAAATTCGCATATTATTTCGCACCCCAAATCTCTGTAGCGACTTGCAGACACGGTAGTGGTTACAGTACCTGACGTTGGCCACGCCCAGAATTTGCATATTCACCGCGCGCAACAAGTAGAGATTGACGCCAAACGAAAACACCCGTGCCACCAACTAAAAGAACACTGCATTGAAACGTGCGAAACACCCAGAAACAAGTTCACCAAATAAAAAAAAATCAAAATTACGGTAAAAGTACTCAGAACTCACCTGTCCGCCAAAATTGTACCGAAAGGAAGCAAAAAACGTTCCCGCGGCGTCCATTTTTGGTTTTATTGCTGCAATTGGTTCCGTTGTTGCCGTCATAGAAAAGTATGAATATCAGTTTAACATAATTAACATTTTGTATAGTGCCAATGGACAATAGCACGCACCGCTTGCATTCAAAATGCCGCGCAAGCAAACGACAAACCATTGAAATGCGGGATTTCGCTTTATTTGAAAGTGACGCCAAAACAATTACACGAGTGACCATTGAAAAATGAGAAAAAAATCACAAAGTGATCGCGCTATCTTCGACTTTCCTACTGGCAGGAAAGTAGACTTGGAAGCAGAGGTCGTTCAGAGAAAAGGAGCTCTGAAGCAATTACGGTAATTATTTGCATGCAAGACATGTAAAGTCAAACATACCCACGCACGCACTGGCACGCACGCACACATTGCACGCACGCACGCACTGGCACGCACTGGCACGCACACATTGGCACGCACGCACGCACGCAAGCACTGGCACGCACGCACACGCCGGCACGCACTGGCACGCACGCACGCACGCAAGCACTGGCACGCACTGGCACGCACGCACACATTGGCACGCACGCACGCACGCACGCACGCACGCACGCACTGGCACGCACGCACACATTGGCACGCACGCACGCACCGGCACGCACTGGCATGCACGCACACGCCGGCACGCACTGGCACACACGCACACATCGGCACGCATGCACGCATCAGTACGCACTGGCACGCACGCACGCACGCAAGCACTGGCACGCCCGGACGCACTGGCACGCCCGGACGCACTGGCACGCCCGGACGCACTGGCACGCCCGGACGCACTGGCACGCCCGGACGCACTGGCACGCCCGGACGCACTGGCACGCCCGGACGCACTGGCACGCCCGGACGCACTGGCACGCCCGGACGCACTGGCACGCCCGGACGCACTGGCACGCCCGGACGCACTGGCACGCCCGGACGCACTGGCACGCCCGGACGCACTGGCACGCCCGGACGCACTGGCACGCCCGGACGCACTGGCACGCCCGGACGCACTGGCACGCCCGGACGCACTGGCACGCCCGGACGCACTGGCACGCCCGGACGCACTGGCACGCCCGGACGCACTGGCACGCCCGGACGCACTGGCACGCCCGGACGCACTGGCACGCCCGGACGCACTGGCACGCCCGGACGCACTGGCACGCCCGGACGCACTGGCACGCCCGGACGCACTGGCACGCCCGGACGCACTGGCACGCCCGGACGCACTGGCACGCCCGGACGCACTGGCACGCCCGGACGCACTGGCACGCCCGGACGCACTGGCACGCCCGGACGCACTGGCACGCCCGGACGCACAGGCACGCCCCGACGGACTCGCACGACCGGACGCAGTGGCACGCCCGGACGCACTGGCACGGCCGGACGCACTGGCACGCCCGGACCGCCGGACGCACTGGCACGCCCGGACGCACTGGCCCTCCCCGACGCACTGGCACGCCCTGACGCACGCGCACGCCCTGACGCACTGTCTCGCCCGGCCGCACGGTCACGCCCGGACGCACTGGCACGCCCGGACGCACTGGCACGCCCGGACGCACTGGCACGCCCGGACGCACTGGCACGCCCGGACGCACTGGCACGCCCGGACGCACTGGCACGCCCGGACGCACTGGCACGCCCGGACGCACTGGCACGCCCGGACGCACTGGCACGCCCGGACGCACTGGCACGCCCGGACGCACTGGCACGCCCGGACGCACTGGCACGCAGATAGAGAGGCATTGACTGACGGGATTGGCGACTTGCATGCCGGTCGCCTGGACGGCATACTGCTCGTTGGCGTCGAAGAGGACGAGCAGGTCGGGCAGGGGGTGGAGTCGCAGCGCGAAGTCCCACTCCCAGAACACCGGCGCCGCCGGCAACGGCAGCGGCCACGCGTGCCCCTGGCCAGCTAGCGTGCGCGCCAGCTAAGCGAGCAACCGCGATATGGTATATAGTGCAGAGCGAGAGACAAGTACTTACCCAATCCCCAAGGTGTGCGTGTGGCGAGCAATTCATTTGTTGGTTTGCGTGTGGGCCGCTGCTATGATCTGGTCACACAGTAATGACCGATGCTAGTGAGAAATGAGCAATTTCGTCGAAGTAGTGGACAAAAGTGAACAGAGCAGGGATGATCAGAGGGTTTCGATCGGCAGTTCGGATCTTGCTAAATACTGGGGGGGGCCATAAATATGTACTTTCTGCCAACTATTGGCCAAAATACACTGCATTCGTTCCAGCCTTGGAGGAGGGGGGGGGGGGGGGTACGGGGGGCTGTATACAAATACGCATACCCACCTGCGTGGGGGCCTGCTTGGGGTCGTGCGGGGTCTTGAGGGCATTTCGGTAGAGCTTCTGCATCAGGTCCTCTCGGAATAGAACGATTTCTTGGGAGCAGTAGCGCAGTCGGCAGGGATTGCTGACGAACCGGCAATTGGGCATCCGATCCAGCACCGCCTTCGTCACGGTCGGCGGCAGAGCGGGTCTGGAAATGAAATTTTAAAATTACTACATGCGGTGGTAGGGCGTGTTGTACACGCGGTTGGATCCTGGAAATTTCGACACAACAGAAAAATTTCAAAGTCGTGGCACAATCAGGCCACACACCTGGGTAGGATGTTCCCTAGTCCGGGATCATTCTTGGACGGCATAAAGACGAAATTCGAGTTATTCACCAGGTCTGGATAGCGCTCCATTATGGCGGCCAGGGAACGAAAGCCTTCTAAACATGATACATGCAGGTGGTAGGTGCGTGCGTGCGTGTCGATGCGTGCGTGCGTGCGTGTCGGTTCGCGCGTGCGTGCGCGTCGGTGCGTGCGCGTCGGTGCGTGCGTGCCTGTGCGTGCCGGTGCGTGCGTGCGTGTCGGTGCGTGCGTGCCTGTGCGTGTCGGTGCGTGCGTGCGCGTCGGTGCGTGCGTGCGTGCGTGCCGTACCGGCGACGGTGTCGTAGTGTTGCTCGCCATAGGGTTCGCTACAGAAGTCTCCGGCGAAGACGAAGCACTTGGGAGGGCTGTCCTCGAAGCCGGCGAACATTCGAGAAATGCCCTCGAGCGTCTGCAACGAGAAGAAATTCGAAGAAGCAACGAAGCCAGCCCTCCACAGTGGCGTAGCCAGGATTTGGTTTCGGGAGGGGGACAGATACCCAACTTTTTAACAGGGTCCCCTGTTGCGCCACAGGCGAAAATTTTGAGATTTAGGGCTACTTTCGAGCATTTTTACCTACTTTGGGTTACTTTGAGCATTTTGAACCTATTTTGGGCTACTTTCAAGCAATTTTAACCTATTTTGGGTTACTTTCGAGCATTTTGAACCTATTTTGGGCTACTTTCGAGAAATTTTAACCTATTTTGGGCCACTTTCGGCAATTACCTATTTTGAGCTACTTTCGAGCATTTTTAACCTTACAAGCGAGCTAAAATGCTTCCTCACCCTCTTCTTCCTTCCCCAGGCATTTTTGCAACAGGGGGATGGGCCCTGTTGCATTTTTTCGGCTTCACACCATCTCGGGGAGGGGTATCACCCCCACTACCCCCTCCCTTGGCTACGCCATTGGCCCTCCGCCCCCCCCCCCCCCAGGATCGGGCTGACTGGGTCTCATCTCTCACTAGCAGCGGCCACTTGTGTGTGACAAGAGAAAGGTCCCGCGATCATAGAAGCGGCCCACGCACAAACAAAGAAAGAGAAGCAACTCGTCCGGACAACGCACCGCTGTTAAGCACGCACGCACGCATGCACCGGCACGCACTGGCACGCACGCACCTTCTCTTTGTCCAGATGCACGTCCCCCACGAAGACCATCATCGCGTTGGGCCTCTCGACCTCCAGCCGTCGCAGCTTCTCCGACGCGCGTGGCGAGACGCGCTCCTCGCCGCCGAAACTATTCGCATTCCCCATGGATTCGCTAAAAAGAAAACCACAAAAAAATGTTTCAATTGCGCGATTTCCGAGCGGGTTCAAAACGCAGCGGGACAATTTCGTCCAGCTTCTTTCTTGCAAAACCGTTAGTACATGGGTAAATACTCCCTGTACTGTACTGTACTGTACTGTACCAAAAAGCAACAACCTAGTAGCTTTCGCATCTTCGGCAGGCGGCATTCCAATGGCTTTGGCGAAAAAGGTCCGTTCGGCCGGCTTGTAACTGCCCTCCGCCAAGATCATGGTGCCTGAACGCTCATTGGTGTCCTTTTTACAGCATTATACGGTCTTCTGTTGTCTTTTGTGCTGTTCATTCAGGACACAAGGATTCAGTGGGATGCCAGTTGGAGCAACATCTGCTCAGAAGATCTGCTTTGCATCTGCGCTCCAACTTCGTTCTATTTCAATTTGATTAATTTAACAATTTACCCTGCATATTTATCAAATTTTATTATATTTTTGATTTTTACAGCAATTATGGTGCAGAGTAGTCAAACTTGCGATAGAAAGCATTGAGAATAAAGAGAAATGTTTCGAAAACGACATATAAGCGCGGTTCAGGCAATAATGCAGCACTTGAAGTGCCGTGCGTTCACCTCACTTCAAATTGAAAGAAATGTAGGATTTTTCCAAACAAAGATAAAAAATATTTTCTGAAGCTTCAAGCTTCCCACACACGCACAGCGCTTTTAGCCAAAATTCTCCCCAAGACTTTTTCAGAAATACATATCGGAAATCGGAATTGTAGCGTCAATTGACTCACGGTTGAACCACGTCAATAAAGTTGAATATATAATCGATTGATTAAATAAAAAAACCCGTCCAAACAGTGTGCAGAAACCTTCACAGAAGAATCCACTCTGGAAGTCGGCGTTTTCAAAGGAGAATTCCACGTGTCCATCCGGGTCTTCCAAGTGGTACTTGTCCTAGATTGGGTAACTTGTAATTCTACAACAAATGTTTCAAGACTTCCAATTTAGCTGACTTTTTAGTTCATACTCTAGTCACTTCTAGTCCATACTCGCACTCTAGTATTCTGGCATCCCACTACAAAGTGACACAAATCATACCTGTACCCGGGTCTGGAAGCGTGGGGAGGGGGGTAAATGGCCGAATTCTGGGGGGGGGGGTGTCTGGAGCAAAGGGGGGAGTAGCTGGCCATTGTGTGAGTTATACTGGTACTTTTTGCTACTGTATTCTTACTTTTTGGTAAAAAATGGGCATAAATAGGGTCAAATACAGGGTAAAAATCCTTTGGAAAAATTCTGGGGGGAGGGTTGTGTGGGGGGGGAGGGGGGTTGCAAAAATCGTGGGAGGAAGGTAACCCCCACCCCAGTTACAGGTATGACACAAATGCGATTTAACAACCCAGAATACATACATTGAGTACCTAGAACAAATACAGTACCCCTTTCAGTTGGCTGAGCATTCCCAGCACGACGATTTCGTTAAGATTTCCGGGAGCGGCCAACAAGTCGCCAACAGTATGTAGGAGAAAATTCGCTTTGGGCTCGGTGCCGTCGTCGAGTTGCACAGAGTTTGCACTCAGATTCGAGCGGTTTTGGAACAGGCGGTGGCGCTTCACTCTCTGGAAATAGTCAACTGTAAAGATGTGTGAGGATGTGTACGTTCGTCTGTTCGTTTGTGCGTGTGCCGCTTCTATGATCGCGGGGGCCTCTCTCTGGTCACACAATTGACCGCTGCTACTGAGAGATGAGAGCCAGTCAGCCCGATCCTGGGGGGCTGGCTCCCCTAACGGGCCGGAATTGTCACTGCCGCCGGGGTTGATTCCGCGGCCGGCAGCTCAAGGGACGCCCACCCAAGTACATACAGCGTGCCGCCGGGTTGGTTCCTAGGACATACAGGACATGAGGATGTACGTTGGTGCGTGCGTGTGTGCGTGCGTGCGCGATTGTACGTGGGCGGACCTGCTTCACGAGTTCATATCTTTCGAAGTACAATTGAGCTTTGCTACTGGCTTCGCCGAATATCTTGGCCTTTTCCGTCGCTCTAAAACTCCGCGCGTTTTAGACAACAGACAAACCAGTTTATATCAAAACTTGACAAAATAAATTCAAATGGCAATTTCTCACCTCACGTATCGGCCGCTGCTTTTGTCTATGACGAACCTGTCGACTCCGAACACGTCAAACACGTTGAAAATTTGCTCTCTAAATTTTAAAACACGCAATTCGAATTTAAAGTTATAAAGAGCCAAAACCGGTTTTACTCGTCAACGCCGCCCTGCCGACTGCAGTCCTTGACGGCCCCTTCGACCGTTTCGCGGTCCAAGATGGAGTTTTCAACTTAATTTCATTTCTTCTTTTATTAAAATGACTATTAAAATTTTTAATTTCAAAATGCGTACGCGGCAAATTCTGGAGGGCGCGCAAGATGCGGTCTAGCCACTCTTTTCGCTCGAGTTTGCTGTCGAACTGCGCTAAAGTGTCGCATAGGAACCTCGTTGCCTCGCTGAACAAAAATATTCAATGTTTTAAAAATTTAATCTAACATAAGTATTCTATAAAGTGCTGAGATACGTAGGATCACTGGGACGCGTTCCCAGGATTAGGTGCAATCTGGCAGGGACAACGCAATCAGTATGTTGGTTGTTAGCACTACGCATTGTACTAAGCAAGTTACCTTGCACAACAGACAGAACGGACTAAATCAAATCGTTTATAGCTACAGCAAAGCATTTATGCATTTTTTAATTACCGGCTGAAAGGGCCGTGGGATGGATGATGGAGCAATATTGACTGGGTATGTTTTTGAACTTTTGTCAACACCCCGCCCAAAAAAAATAGAAAGAAAATTGTTTTCAGTTTTATGGCTTCTACCAGTAAAATTTGCCATTTCCACTAACTCTCGAGACACTTTTTTGCCAGCATTGACTATCACCACCAGCCAATCCACCCCCCCCCCCCCCCAACAGCACAGACGAGTTGCATTGCAGTCACAGCTACACTTTTCGCTATGCCCCCAGACAAAAAAAGCACCTTTTTAGAACGTATCCTTGTAGGCGAAAGAAGGCAAGCACCTCCGATTTCACTTCCGTCGCAGCCATATTGAAAACTGCAAAAGTGTTACGTGTCTATTGACTTTCTTCCGGAACCTTTTGAATTTCACAAATTAAATTCAATTTCATTCAACCAAAACGCAACCGTCACTGTGTTTTATTGTTTATTTCGGACGCATAAGACAAAAACGCATAGCCGAACAGCGGAGAACGGTCGAATAGCCAGGAGGACAACATTTTCGAGAGAAAGTTTGCAGTTTTACTGTTTTCGTGGGAATTCAAATCGATTCGTTTCACTGAGCGGGCGGCGCGGTGGTACGCGGCGGCATGGGCGGCATTCCCGGCAGCATCGGAGGGCGCATGCCTGCCAACGACAACCATGACAGTGAAGTGCGTTGCGTGCGTTTTCCTCGTGTGCGTACATATCTAGAGGAGCGGACACTCGCCCTCCTCCCCACCCAACAAAATGTACACATACCTGTAATTTGGGGGGGGGGGGGTTGGCGCCCACTATTTTTCCAATACCCACCAACACCCAGGGTTGCATATAAAAAATTCAAGTTTTTTTTTTAAATTGAAAAAAAAATTTTTTTTTTTAAATTTTTTTAATTGACTTAGGAGCCATCATTGGCGCCAAATACCTGTACTATAAGATACTTTTAGCCTATTAGAGTGTCAAACACAAGTACTAGTGCTTCCCTAAAGCCTTTAGAAGCGTATTTAGCATCGTTTTAGTCAAATGGTGACAAAGCCGCTGCCTCTAAATGGTCGTGTACGGTATCGCACTATGTTGGGAACCAGTTGGGAACCCCAAAAAGAGCTTGGTTTTGGTGCTAATAAGCAAGTTTATGCATGAATAACTACTAATTGTACCATCTAAACACCATTTAAACGCCTTTTTGCCACTCAAAAGCTAAATTTTACCCAAAAACAGAGAAATTTTGTTTTTAATTTAAAAAAATCCAACTTTTTTAAAAAAAAAAAAAAAACACTTTTTTTTAAATTGTGCAACCCTGCCAACACCCCCTCTTTGAATTTTCCCAAAGGATTTTGCACCATGTCTAAAACGATATATGTGGAAATTGTTGGTGTTTTTCAGTGTCATATGAACATGAAACAGCCAAATAACACTGACTTAGAGCCAATTTTGAACCATTTTTCCAGCCCAGCAAGCCAGCCACCCCCGAATCTTCCAACCCCCCCCCCCCACACACACACTCGCTCTGACACCCGTATGCAGTGAGCCTGTGCTGTGTGCTGTGCGCGTGCTAGCACAGCTGCCGCACCAACCGGGCATCATGAATGGCGGGAAGGGCATGCCGGGCGGGGGCCGGAAGAGGAGGGGCCCCGCGGGAGGGGGTCTGAGGCCCCCGGCCGAGCCCATGGCCAGGTGGGGCGGAGGGGGCACCATCGCCCCTCCGCCCGGAGGCCTCACGCCGAACGGCAGCTGAGGCGTCTTGCCCGTCTGGAAGGCCTGCGCTGAAAAGAGAATTTTTTGGTCACAAATTGAACTAATGAAGTCCAAGTTTGTGGTTACACATGATGCATGGCAACGCAAGCATGGTTGTGGAAATTTTGAGAATTTTGAATTTGAGAAAGGTGACGTTATGGTGTTCAGAGTATCCAGTACTACCAACAACGGGGCCCTAAAATAGTGATAATACAAGTCAAGCGCTAGATTAAAAGAAGCTTTAAAGTTATCTTATTTAAAAAAATTTTCCAGCACTGTTACGATTCTACCTTTCAATCTCGCACAATAAATTGGTTTCGCGACTGATTCTGAATTTCGTGTACGAGCGCGAGCGATCATTCTAATTGTCACAACATATTAATGAATGTGATACGCTGCTGGCAAACAAATAAACGTAATAAACAAAACAATGGAAATATACATGTAAAACGTTAAAATGCAAATTGCATAGCTAATCAACAAACCTGTGGCGTCCAGTTTTATAGCTAATCAACAAACCTGTGGCGTCCACCAGTTTCTGCGCCTGTTCCTCCATCCACTGCTGATAGTAGAGTCGGACCATCTCCTTGTGCTTTCGCCCGCCGTTGTGCGTTTTCCGGACGCTAGGCTAAATTTTCATTTTTGAACGTAGATTTAATTGTTTTTTTAAGTAGACTGATTTAAAAATGCAAATTAAAGTCGCACCGAGTCGTGCGTCAAGTAGGTGTCGCAGTAGTCGCAAAAGTACTTGGGCATCTCGAGTCTTTTTCACCAATTTTCAAAATATCCACAAATAAATTCGGGAAACTGTAATTGACAAAACGCATTTGTGCTGTCCGTGCGTCTGTTGCGTCCGATGATGTTTGGGTGCATTCTCTCTGACGCACTGGCTTCTCTACGTACCGGTCACCTGCAACAACGATTTGTTCGAAAAATTTGCTTGTCTTGCTTGCGCAGAAGTTGCGACTTGCGACCCGCGTTACGTTTGTGTGCTGTGCCCGTTGTAATGCGGGTTGCGGAAAACCTACCTGCACTATAGCTCCATTGGGTCCTTTGGCTGTGAAACAGAGAAAGAGTGGACAGGGTTAGCTTTCTCGCCCTTTTTGCTGAAAAAGCTTTCTCAAGCTAGTAAACTTTGATAAACCAGTACGATAGCTGATTATAACGATTCCACTGTCGATCAAAGCCGCTTGACCAGACGCGGAATAAGCGTGCTAGAGGAAGATTGTGACGAACTAGGGGTTACATCGCGTTTTAAATTGCATGTGCGCCGCGCACAGACACAGCCTGCGCTTGTGCAGAAGACGGAACAAACTACTACTGTTTCTATTCCGACTACTACTGCAGATTGCGCAGAACTATCTACAATGAAAACGAACAGTAAAGCGGCGCTTCTGGCTGCCGGTGAGTGAGTCCATACACTGTATGGGGCACGTTAAACGATAAAGAGCGTGCACAAAATCGATGCCGCTTTTGAACAGTTTGACAGAAAACAAAGCCAAAGCATGCAAAATGGAAACTATGATAAAGCACAGTGCAGTGCATAATGCACGCGATCACTGTCTAGACTGACTTAAATGAAGTAATTGGTGCAAGCCATGTTAAGGTAATCTGACTGCAAACGCAAAAAAAAACAAAGCCAACGACCGATACAGGCGCCACTCCTAAGGAAGCGGTCACCCAAGCGATTCAGGAGGTTCTACCCGACGCAAAGAAGAAAACGGTAAGTGACGCCACGGTCTTACATGGGGTCCGACGCTCTAGCATTCATTGTCAATCAAAATATGAACAACAATACCAGCAAATCACGCAACGCACACTATTATTATGGCCTATCGACAAATTGAATCGACTATTGCCATAGACAGTGGACCAGGCTTTAGGTACTGTAGCCTCGCATACCGCAAACGGTCCAATACAGTCTTGTGCAACGACACACACAATGTGCTAGCAGCGGAAGTTGCTAAATGACCCGGCCATATTGATTCATTAGCGTGTCACTGTCACTGTGTGCCCAGGTACTTATGGCAGTCAAAATGGCCCATTTAGTGGCGGTTTCAATCAATGTGGTCCACTAAGAATTCCAATTTCAATCACTGGGGTCCACTAATTTCCAATTTTAATCAATGTGGTCCACTATTCATTCCACCTCTCCGCACGGGGGGCACTATTCAGGGGTCCACCATTGGAGATGGGGCTCTGTTGGATGATTCACGGTACGTTGTGTACTGTACGTGCAGTGCTGTTCCGTTCAATTCTCAAACAATCGGTGCAGAGGCCGACAAGTAGTGTTTTAAAATTCGAGCTGGATGGACACACGACATCCTTCCCCCAATCGTTGTTCAGATTAAGCCGTTCAAAACGCTTCGCGGGCTCGGAGCCACCTCAAACGCGACCGTCGACGCCATTGTCGCCAAAGCGCTCACTTGTGAAGGTGCACCGCTCTCCTCCCAGCACTTGTTTTACTGTTTTGAAATCGAAATTTCTGCCTACCTAGTTCTAATAACATGCGTCTTTCTCGAATGCATATTATTCAAATCATCATACTGTAAAACAAGTACAAAAATGACTGTTTTGAACCAATAATCTTCGATTGTTGAGAATGAGCCTTGTTCATTGGGCGGGTAGGGCTCATTAATTCAACCACGATTGGCTGGCGTTACAATTGCAACAATGCAGATGCAATAATCGTTGAAAACTATACAGCTGCAGGTGCAAATCGCCTTCTGCAGCGGCCAAACAATTGTAACTACAGACAATAAACAGGATTCAAACGTGGAACAGAGCATGACAGTACCAGATTTGATTGAAATGCAAATCGTTGCATAAGCAGTGTTCTAAAGAACGCCCCTGTGCGTTCATTAGAGGGGCGTCATTGGAGGTTGGGGGGGGGGCGACTAATGCAGGGAGCATACTTTAGAGAATTTTACGGTACTTCTGTGTTTATGGTAAAAAAAACGTAGAAAAGGATGCACATCAAATACACTCACTATTATCATTATGGATTGGTTTGCAAAATGCTGCGAAGTGGGGTGCTCGTTGACTTTTAGACTCCCCCCCCCCATTTAGAAGGTGCGGTTGACGCTTGGTACGGCCGAAAAACCGAATTCAGGATTAACCAAAGGCAGCCGCAGCTTCTCCATCAACAGCAAAGTCTCCGATATCGTTCAATACATCGAGAACCGCTTCAAGAAAAAGTGAAGTGGAAGAGTTTCTTCGAATTTCCGATTTCCGAAGCAATTTCCGATTTGGCATTCCTCTGTTAGCAAGCTTCTTGGACGCGAAGTAGCCAATGTAGAAGTGAATTGTTCGCACGGTGTGTGTGCATCGTGTCCACTCAATCGTCCAAACTTCATCAGAACGCCGCCACGTAGATTCTACATAAATTTCAATCTCGAGAACCGTTATTACTGCATAACACGCTGCATTTATTACGCCACATCGCTAGTAAACTAGTAACAAGCAAAGTCAGTAGGCATTGCTGAATTACTGTTGCATGGCCAGTTGGGTTGTATGATTTCCGACGCAGTTCTTCTCCCACTACTCCAATTGACTGATGACTAAAACGTTTGCGTCAGATTCACGCGAGAGTTTGGGCTTGGCAACAATGACGCAAACTCGCCAGTCACTCTGCCCAGTTTGGAGGGAGCGCGGCGTGTCGACGCGAAAAGGCGCACGCACCTATCGACCTGCAAAACAACGCTGCGCGCCTCAGTGCCTGCCACCTCAGGTGTCGTGCGTGTGGCGCAACCTCGTGCTCTGGGGACCTGTTTGGCCTGTACAATAAAAACGCGCCGCGGAAGCGTCCACGGTCCGCTCTGCGCTTGCGACAGTGACTTTGCGACCCGGTAAACAACACCCGCGTGCTGCTGTGGTGAACGTATTCGCAAAGGCGCGCAGGCACCTGCAATACATGCCATGGAGTCCACGTGGAGCCTACTTGCAGTGCTGCTGCTGCTGCTGACCATGGTTTGTGGAGGGGCTCTGGCCAAGAGGTGAGCTCAGCAGAGCAAACGAACACAGCACCAATTGAAGGGGACACAAGGTAGAGTGTTGGGGTGGGGACGGGGAAAGATGGGCAGGAATTTTCAGGGGGGGGGGAGACAGGAGATAGTTGCAACGGAGGTGGGGGAGGCATGTCATACCTGTATAAGGTCTACCCGAGTGGGGGAAAGATAGGGTAAGTGGCCCTTCACGGGAGGGGATCCACGGATCAAAAAAATGTGGGGGGGGGGGGAGTAGAAGTCTAGAACGTCACAACTACAACGTTTCTACAACGTCAAAATAGGTACTTTTCGGTAAAAACGTCAAAACCTCAAATAATGTCTCAAAATTCTCGGGCCGATTTAGGGGATGGGGTGGGGGTGTCGGGCTCGGCAAATGATCGCACGTCGCGTGTTGTGACTGAATGATAGCGATCTAGATTCTAGAGCATTTCCGCTCTGAATTCCGTACGCGCCTATCTGTAGTCCTGTACTTTTATACGCATGTACCGCGCTGTTAGGAGGGAGAACTTTTTGTAGTTTCACTTGTTTCTTTAGTCACCAGAGCAAGGAAGCTGCCCAAGAAGCTGTTCCTGGCGACTCGACAAGGATGCAAGAGCTACTCGTCGCATTGTAGGCTTGTACTCATCGCATCGCGAGCGGCGCTCCAAAAACCTGGCGGAGAACATGAAAAAAAGCCGCAAAATTGGAACATTTTTAGAACTATCGACCCCTTACAGTAAAGCAAGGAAACGCGTTATGGCGCATTCGATGCCCCAGAAGAAGGCGGTTCATTTGCGCCATAACGCGTCGAAATCCGTTCAGGCAATCAAAAGTTATAGGCGATCGAAATTTCAAAAACCCGCATTGAGAAGTGGTCACATATTAGGGTTGTACGCTGACGCGTACACCCTGATAATTGGCATTATTTAGCTGCTTTAAAGCCGAAAAACACAAAAAAGATGAAAAGTACAGTACTTTTTGTAATTGTAAACAAGTTGAAAAACTTCAGGAAAATTCTGGGGGGGGGTCTGGGTGGGCGCTGGGTAGGGGCAAAATTCTGGGTGGGAGGCCCCAACCCCCACCCCCCCCCCCAGTTACATGTATGGAGTCAAGTAGCACGAATAGTTGTACCGGTACGTACCCGGGTACGCTGCTCCGCACACGATGACATGGCGACGATGCGAGCCTGTTCAGAGCTGGAAGCGACTCTTGTGCCTTGCATAGAGGCCAATTTTGACGAGGTGTGGGTCGTCTGCCAAAGTCGCTGTCTGGGCAACGACAACGAGGCCTTCTTGAACCGGAACGGGGATGCTGAGGCCGTCTTCAAGGCCAGACAGATCCTCTCGTGCGAGTGAGTTCAAACGGCGTACTCCTCGCATTCAAAAGCGCGCGCGCGCATGCACGCAACGTCCATTCACATATGGGTACCGTAAACCCTATAATTAGCCCCCCTCCTATAATTATACACCCTCCTAAGTCCACTTTGAGTTTATTAGCCCCCCCCCCCCTAAAATTACGCCCCCTCCCTAAATGGACCATCGTCTGAAGGCGCAATTTTCCATGTCTAGGTGTACAATGTATGGTCGCGTATGTGTATGTGTGTACATGTATGTGCATGTGAGACTGTGTGAGAGTATGTTAGAGTGCACCAACGTGTGTGCGCAGCGGCTTTTTCCCTTAAAAATCGCCTCAACGCGCCTTTTCGCCCACAACGCTTCCCACACACTGACACTTCCAGTTTATAAGCCCCCCTATAATTAGCGCTCCCTACAATTATACACCCTCCTAGTGCTCGATTAAAAAAATTAGCCCCGGGGGGCTAATTATAGGGTTTACGGTAATCACCCGGGTTCCCGCAAGACGGACAGACACCACCTACACGTATGTTGTAGACGGAAGTCAGACATAAAAACACTTTCACATCTGTTCCAGGTCCGTCTAAAATACCGTCTTGCCGGATGATTGATTGTAAATGGTCCTTTTAAGACACTTCGACTGCGGGAATTACTGCGCGAACTCCGCGCTGGCCGCTCGCTGCCACGACGCGCAGATCCAAGTGTATCTCGACGACTTTCTGAGTCGCGAGAAGCGCATGCACGGCCGGAGGTTCAACGCCGTGCTCGCCCTCAAGGAGATCATGCCCCAGAAGTGTCTCGAGGTGTTCAACGCAGCCGCCACCACCACGACCACCAACCCGCTGATCAAAGGCGTGGCCCTCGCCGCGTTCGTATACTTGCTCCTCTGCACTTTCGCCATGCTAGAGCAGTACTAATCGGAACGCAGTTGAGAACGCGATGTACATAGACTTTAGCCGGGTGTCTTTGGCGATGAAATATATAGCCCAGACGTTGCTGATAGCGATGCACTTATGATGAACGGCTAGTGCACGACACACTCGCAACCGTATAAACTGCAGGAAAGGCACACTTATCTTGTTGCTACCTATCGCGTGTCAAAGTGAGGGGGACAATGGAACCACTAGAGCTGCAAAGCGACCAAGTATTCAGTACTTTCGGTTATACCGCTTTCGGTTGGCAGCTCCACTGACCATGGGATCTGGGAAAAAAGCCCCCCCCCAGGGGACTGGCACGCGCGCGTGCTCGAGAAAAGCGTTCAACGTTGATCTTGTACTTTGCTAGGGCGATGCGCGAAGGAAGTGGAGCGGTGCTGTGGGTTGCCGAACTCGGCCGGGCTCGTCTGGATGCACTGCTGGAGGAGAATCCTGTTCTGGCGCGGCCAAAGGAGCGACGCTGGCTCGCAGCGAAGAACGGTGTCGTGCTGCTGTTGCTGCCCTCGTTCGAGGCCTTCATGAATGTTCCAAATGGTGGGGCGTTGTTTGTTGCGTGTGGGCCGCTTCTAGGATCGCGGGAGCCTCTCTCTGGTCACACAATCGACCGCTGCTAGTGAGAGATGAGAGACCCAGTCAGCCCGACACTGGGGGGTCGGCTCTCCTAACGGGCCGGAATTGCCACTGGTTGGCTCCACTGGGACTGGACAGCTCAAGGGACGCGAAGGACAGACAGCTCCCAGAAGAGACCACCCTGCTGTCCCCAGATGGCTGTGGTGGTGGGGCGTCGGTGGCGTTGTTGGTTTGAGCGCGACCGTCGCGCGCGTGCCCTCTAGTCCGCACCAAAACTGGAGCGCAAAGAGGGGCGGGGTCAACTGGGACCCTCCCCCCCCCCCTCTGCAGTCTGCGATCCAAGCAAAACCCGAACGTCTGCCCGACGTACGCACGCTAGGGATGAGCATGGGCTGGGCCGGGCCGGAATTCCAGGCCCGTTTTGCGGGCCGGGACGGGCCGGGCCTGCGTTTTGAGGGTGCGGGCCGGGCCGGGCCGGGCCGTACGTTCTTGGCTGGCCAACTTAGATAGCTACCTATGTAATGCATTGTAAGTATCGGCGACTATTCTGCACCGTATTAGCAACTGTGTATCCTATGACGCGCGTCTTTCGCGTTCAAATGGTGCAAAGGCCGTAAAATGGTTGTGAACTGCGATTCTGTGAGGTGGATGCGCCATTCCGTTAAGTAAATCACGCAAATTGGCATACGGTATTTCAGTAAATTGTACACTGTAGTGACTGTACTTATTTCGTGTTGCGGGCCGGGACGGGCCGGGCCTGCGATATTGAGCAGTTGGACGGGCCGGGCCGGGCCTGGATTTTGAGGGTGCGGGCCGGGCCGGACTATCTGGCGGGCCGGGCCGGGCCGAGATGTGCAGGCCCGTGCTCATCCCTAACGCACGCGCAGGATGAGCGACTTGAAGCCCTCGGACGTTGTTGTTGTTTCTGTCTTGTTTGTGTCACGTTGCAAAAAATAGTAAGATAATACGGTTGATTGGGAGCGCAAAAGTCGCGCATATTTCTTTCTTCTTCACCACACGACAAAAGGTCAGCGAAAAACACATGTCAGTCTTGGACGAGCAGCACTGCGTTAATGCAGCCGTCGTTTTCAGGGTTGTTTGTCACCTAAATTAGCCAACTAAGCAAACTTTGTTGACCTTGCAGAGCTCACTTCGTTGGGTGGGGTTTGACAAAATGCTGGGGGAGGGGACTCCTTTCCAGAATTTTCTTAATGTTTTCAACCTGTCTGTTAGTGTTTGTGCGTAAACGCTACTGTTTTTGTACTTTGCAGTGTTATATGACCAAAAAACAGCGACATAACGCAGTTTTCCTTTTTTTGACCAAAAGTGCTTCTTTGAACGTTATGCTGATAAAAATTTTCCATTCTGGGGGTCTACCTTGTTCTACATACACTACCTGTAGCTGGGGGGTTACCATTGGAGCATACAAACAGCGCAGCCACATCATGAACAAAAAAGTCACAAACCTGAGCATACTTGCCCCAGACAACTTTGCCACTCTGCGTCACAAGGCCCAATTCGCTAATGTTCACCTGAAAGTGCCGTAATCAGTAATTGTTTCGTTTGCTTAGTGCGTTGTTGAACGATCATATTGCAACACAGCAAATGTATCCAGTTTGGAAATGCCCACCCAACTTCAAAGACATTGTTAGCGCGCGCGCGCGCGCGCACACACACACACACACACACTCACGCACGCGCGCGCTCACACTCACGCACCCACACACACACACACACACACGCACGCACCGCGCGCGCAGACGCACGCACGCACGCAAACACACACACACACACACACACACACACACACACACACACACACACACACACACACACACACACACACACACACACACACCTCAATAACAGTTCCCTTGGTGATGACGCCCAAATTGGTGTAAAGTCCGCTAGTGGGGTTCTTTTTGACGCCAATGATGGGAAGGTAAAAGGTGGTCTGCAGCTGCGGATGGGTTACGTGCGCCTTTTTGAAGCGCAGACCCTGAAGGAAGTAACGTATGTGCATACCGCTGTATATAGAGAATCGTTGCGCGCATTTTTGCGTATTCCACCCAAGAGCATGCTGCATGTGGGGAAGTATAAAAAAGAATGAATAAGATATTGGTGCTGCTAAGCTACGCTTAGCCCATAACTCTAGGTCCAATATCAAGAAACATTAAGACAAACGAAACGCAGACAGAACCACTCACCATGGGTCTGATGAACCGCTCGTATTTGGGCGGCTTGCGCGTGAATGACTCTCCCACGTAGCAGACCTTGGTCACCATGCGCTTCCATCCTTTGCCTGCAGGCACAGTGTCGCTTGTACTCACGAGGCAAATAATTGCATTGCATACCACGAAGGATGTTTTTCAGCAGTATTAGCTAGACCCCCTATCAACCCAAAGTTCCCCCGTCCCATCTGTTATCCAAAATGGTCGCAGCGGCCGCAAGACGATTGTTGGGAAGCGTTAGCTCAAAGCAGCAAGCTTCCAGGCAAAAAACTAGGAACATTAGGAGCCAGTAGAGGTACCTGTCTACCTAGACAGATGCAAGGGGCACAAAGAAGTGCCCAAACGATTCATGCACACTTTCTACAGGCCAGGGAACAAGTTGAACAGACAATTCCAAAAAAAAATCGTGGTTAAAAAAGCAAAACAACGAACGCCTGGATTTGCCAGTCTTCACGACCTTGAAGGCCTCCGCTTCGCTGATGGCCTTCACTTTGGGCAGAGGCACCTCCCACTTGCCCTGAACGTGTGCGTGCGTGTGTGTGTGTGCGAGCGAGCGAGCGAGCGAGCGTATGTGTCTGTGCGTGCGTGCGTGCGTGCGTGCAAGGAGCCGTAAGTAGTTCCTGAGACAGAGGGCATTGGGACGCGTACCGCCTTGTCCTTGCGCTTCTGCTTGACCATCTCGGAGAGGACCTTGCCCTTGGTCTGGCGGTCGCGGTCGAGCAGGTACGCCGGCACCGCCGCCCCGTCCTCCTCCACCTTCTTGCTGCTCCGGCGCTCCTTCTCCTCGTGCTGCTTGATTCTGACACAGATCGCATGATCGCCGTGATTCGTTATCAATCAAATCGGTTCATCAATCAGTCAATCGAGCTGCTTAATCCTGGCAACACAGCACTCTGCTTAATCCTGACAACACGAGACAATGGATGTGATCAATCAAATGGATCGAATCAAAATCAATCAATCAAAGTGGACCAAGGCTGGAGTAGAGCGACATACATTTGAAAGAGCAAGAAGGGAAGCAGGGGCGGAGCTGGGAAAATTACGGGGTGGGGGGGGGGGGGCACAAAATCGGTTCCTCTAGTGGCGAGACAAGTAAGTACCCCCGGGTCTCCACCCATAGGTCTGCTCCCTGATAGCTATATCTGGGGAAGAGGGGGGGGGGAATGGGCGCTGCGCTGGTCAATCGATAGAACATAAAAGAATCAGAATTCAACAAATAATAAATAAAATATTAAATCAACAAAATACACTCACAATTTCCTCATCTGCACTTTCTCGGCGTAGCGCTTCTTCGAGTGCAATTTCGCCTTAATTCCCCTCAATTTCTTCGCCTTCTGCGAGGCGAGGTGCGCCATCCGACCCTCCTTCTTGCGTCTAAATTATTGTAGATTTAATGGCAAAAATTCGAGAAATTCAGAGTCGGAAAGAAGGCTACTTGCGCTCCTCGTAATCCAGGCGGCGGCCATGTCGCCGCCTGTGCAGCTCAATGTGCTCGTTCTGCGGCTAAAAAATATATGTAATACAATTTAAAATATATATAAATTCGAAAACCAAAAAGTAAAAACGTCAAAATTTGTTTGCAAAAAAAGGAACAAAAAAGTAATAAAATCACAACGGGACAAACCATTGCTGCAGAATTTCAATCGGTGACTGATCAACAAACAACTCAACAAATCAACGACTAAACCTAAAATCCGAAAAGAATGAATACGGTAACCGAAAACGGAAGGTGGAAGGCGGAACGCATGTTGGCGATGCTCAACTCCAGCCGGACAGCAGCCGGACAACCGTATCCTACTCTGAATTGCGTGTTTTTATATGTGCGAACACGAAGCGAATATTCAAATTCAACTGCACATCGCAACTGCGCCATATTGGTTTTGTCTTCGGCTGTTGCATTTGATTGAACCCACCATACCTGTAACCGGGTCTGGAAGAGTGGGGCGGGGGGGGGGGGTAAATGGCCGAATTCTGGGGGGGGGGGGTCTGGAGCGAAAAGTGGGGGGGTAGGTGGCCATTGTTTGAGTTATAATGGTACTTTTTGGTCTAAAATGGGTATAAAAAGGGTGTAAACAGTGTTATTTAGCTGTTTTATGGTCATATAACACTGAAAAGCACTGAAATACACCGACATTTACTCACTTTTACCGTTTTAGACCGAGTGAAAATCCCTTGGGAAAATTCTGGGGGAGGGTTGGGGGAGGGTCGGGGGGGGGGGGGTCTGGGGTGTCTGGAAAAGTTGTGGGGGCCCCCAAAGCCCCCCAACCCCCCCCCCCCAGTTACAGGTATGGAACAAACTCAAGTGATGAAGCGCAAGATCGAGCTGGAGGAGTGGGCTCGGGAAGATGTGCGCGAGGTCTTGGAAGAAATGCGGAGTGGCACATCGGATCGAAGTGTTTGGTCAGCTGCCCAAGAAATCAGCGTGCCGCGTGCGGCATTCACTAATTATTTGTAAATGATTGTACATTTTTTGTTTCTAGGAGCTGACCAGCCACACTGTGGGCAAAAGCGCGGTCGCTTTGCGTGTGCGAGATCCCACTGTTGGTAGGCGATCGGGTGCTCGGCGCTTCCCCGCGACCGCAGTCGACTCCGTCGGCGCTCGCGCTCCTGCCTCGTCCTTCGACACGCGACCGCAGTCGACTCCGTCGGCGCTCGCGCTCGGCAGCGGTGCCAGCCCTGCCTCGTCCTTCGTCTCGCGACCGCAGTCAACTACGTCGGCGCTCGCGCTCGGCAGCGGTGCCAGCCCTGCCTCGTCCTTCGACACGCGACCGCAGTCGACTCCGTTGGCGCTCGCGCTC